>JAVQJZ010114299.1:0-15351 GCA_036025355.1 Leiopotherapon unicolor | reverse complement strand
CATCATGAGACAGTGTCTTTATCCACTGCCTAATATTTTTGTCCTATCAGCTCAGCTTTGCTCTAACATGGTCTGTTATTCATTCTGACATGTGTTTAAGTGTAGTATTACATAGCATTATATAATTCCTTGCAGATTAGGAGCCTACATAAAGTACATGTGGAGTTCCAAGATTGACGGCGAAATTGCCAGCAAGAGGATTGGCACCACAGCTATGTTGAAGTCTAAAAGATAATCAAAACAAAAGGCTGAGTCAACAAATCTGATGAGGTTGTCTCTCAGTATTTTTTTTATATCTCCAGCCTGTTTGTGCTTTTAAGCCCTGAGTTCTATGGTTCCTACGAAACTGCACAAATCTTACAAAAATAATTCTCAAAACTACTTTGATTTTTTTTTTTTTTTTAAAGTAAATAATTTCTTAAAGCTCCTTGGTAATGTACTTTTTAGTCACACTGGCAACATGGCTCTGGGGTTGGTCAGTCCACTATTTGGTCCGAACCTCAATGTTCTTTGGGTTTGACCAAATAACTGCAAAGATTAATGCTAATTAGATATGGTTAGCAAACTAATATAATATTAGCTGACACCTGTGAATGACTGGCATGGCTGCAGACTCTTATTGTAAGACAGAGGTTTAATTTAATTATTATTATTATTATTATTATTATTATTATTATTATTATTATTATTATGACTCTGCCTCAGGTGCAGAGAGGCCTGGTTAGCTTATATATTGCAACAACATAAAAGGTTTATCAACACAGGAAACAGGCACCCACCCTTCAAAATTGTCCTAGTGACCCACCAAATGAATAAAATAAAGTCAAATACCTGTTATTTTTTTATGGTGCCATGTCAAGCTCATTTGAATGAGTATTTTCTCAGTACTTACTGATCCTTGGAAATTCAGAAGAGGTTAGCAGCAGATTCCTCAAACCCTCTGTTCAGTGGTAACAGGTCCGGGTGAAACAGCAGGTTTGGTGGCGAGAGCGGGAAGTTCCGAGCATCCTCTAAAGAAGCAGGCCGGCACACTATGCAGAAATTCACATTAATAAACTTACTGTTTGTTCCCATAAATGTTCATATTGTTACCCGTTTCCATATAATGTCCATACTCACCCAGAAAGTCGGTGCAAAATATGTTTCCCCCACACACACAGTATCCTTCTTCTCCCAGCTAGCAAGGCGATGCTAACTAGCGTTAGTACGCAACAGAAAATGGCGTCGCCCGAATTTAATATAATTTGCGGCTGAAACAGCTCCACGCGCGGCTCACTCACATTTTGGACCAGATAACACACAGTTATAACCAACTCTTTACGTCGTGTCATTATCAATTTCCTTGTTTTCTCACTTTAATAGCCTTAGCTTCGTCTAGCTCTTCTTTTTAGCCCCACCCCCTCAAAATCCGGTAGGTAATGACGCCATCTCTGCCCAGCACTGATTGGCTGATAACAGATTGACACCTGTTGACCCAAATAAACAGGAAATGAACTGAGACATTCAAAGACTCTTAAGAACATAGGACATTTAATACCTTCCTAAAAAAAGCACCAAATGTAAACTTCTCCATATCAATGCAAACGTATTACATTAATTTAACTCACAATATTTCCAAGCACTTGGCCTACTTGCTAACCATGTTTAAAGAAACAAAATATTTCCATTTGTGGCAGGGCGCTCCATAAAATTAAACCACCTAGATCACTAGACATTGATAATAGTGGTCGAGAAAGAGCGATCTATTAAAGTCAAATAATGTGCTGCTTCATGTAAAATATTCAGTATACTATATAAAACATCAAGTAACACTGAAGTTAAGTTGAATGTCTCAACAGAGACATAGCTGCTAGTTTTATGGGTCAGCAGCAGATATAAATACAACTTAGTGAACAGCTTCAGGAGATTTATGTTCAGGCCTGTCATCATGTGATTGGCTGTCATGGTCTATACTCTTACCTGGCGGCTCCCTGAAGGGACGAACAGCCCCAAAAGAAGGGCACGTAAATGTCTGAGTAACCCCAAATGTTAGGAGACTATAAAACACTAATACAGACGTACTGTCCCCTGTCTGTAGAGCCTTTTGATGGTTTAATAACACATTCCCTGTTATTCATCCAAAAAAAACTAAAATTTTAAAAACATATCTCACATCAGTACAGATAAAAATGAAAAAAAAAATCCTCATCACTGATCCAGCACAAAGCTCCAAAGCTCCAATGAATTTCAGCTTTCATAGGGGAGAGGCTGATAAAAAGCGCAGAACATCAACGCTATCAAAAGCTCTTTATTTTCCTGCTTGTTTGTATCTTGTTTATTCTTTTAACCAAAGCAGCTTCAGCGGCTCATTATTCCTGCCTGTGTTCTGTGAGTTTGTACATCTGTTCATTCGATGGCCTGATTACTTTACACAAGAACCATGCAATCACAGTAGTGTGGTGTTTTAACTAAATATCAAACGTTGTAGTCCAGAATCACTTAATTAGGTGACTTTTCTTTCAATATATTGTCTTGGTCTGATCTTTTGAAATGAAGTTTAATCCCAAAAAAATGGTCAATAAAGTACAAAGGGCCATATTTTTTTTACCTCTGGGCCCAGACTACTGATGTTGCTCAATTGTGTGAGCCAGCTAATCGCATTTCCTTCCCATACAAGGTGTAGAGTCCGTGATTATATGACCAGAATGAAAACCAGCAGGACTCGGGGTGCCAATCATCGACAAATGCTACTTAAAAGTGGGATGAAAGTGTTGCTTCGCACTTCCTTTCCCCGGGACTCTATTGATGGTGCATAGCTCAAACTTTTTTTTCCGAGAAACTATGTTCTGTGCCGCGTTCCCCACCGAAACATTATTATCGAGTTGTACATGCTCAAGCGAAGGTTGTGATGGATTTCTTTAAGATCGTTGAAGGCAAGCACAATGGAGTTATGAAACTGCTGCTGAATGGTGAGTGACGCTGAAGGATTAAATATTCAGACCTTTTATGTGAGAGCAGCTGAAGATCCTTGGACACGAAGGTGAAGAGTATAGTCTGAATGGGGCGAGCGTTATATAAGCGAATGCTATTGTGGACTTCAAAGCCGCTCCTCCATCCCGCTGTACCTATCCTCCATGACAACAGCAACATTCGAGCTGCAGACTAATCTTCTTTCCACTGTGAGAGACAAAAATTAAGACATATTGTAGCTCTGAATGTTTCAGTATACTTTCTAGAACAGTGCTTGCACCTGAAAAAAAAAAAAGCGGGGAAAAAAAACATGTTTTACAGCAGGAGAACGGCAGAACAAAAAAGAGCTTCAGTGGCTTCTTTGTTCTTCACACTTATGTGCCTCTTCTGATTTTGTGTACAAGTAACTGGTTTAGGTTTATAAATAAGTTTTGTTTTTATTCTTTTAAATGAAATATGTGCAAATACAGTTCAATACTGTTCATCTGGGTACCATGAAGGTCTGTACGAATTGTGTTTATCAGTTGATGAACTCGTCAACCTGCTGGGGATGGAGGAAGTATCAGGGCATCACCAAAGTAGGACTATGAATCTCTGTACAAAATTTCATGGCAATCCATCCAAAGGTTGCTGATATTGATGGTCCACCAATTGACCACCATTTTTGTCACATTACACCTCAAGTAGGCTCTTTAAAAATTCCTTTCACAAATGTCATTAAAATGAACCATTCCTTTTGGATTTTTTTTGGTGGTCTCAAATGTGTGAGCATCCCAGATATTCATGCTCTGAGTGCACTGAGTGGAAGATATGCAGGATGCTCGAATGTGCTGCTGACAGCAGGGTCTTGGTCAGCGGATGATGCTATATAAGCTAATGAGAGACAGGCTCAGGCCAAGGCTTGACTTTGATTTCTCTCTCCAGTATGATTTTGATGGGCAGCTCTGCTGTCTCATGGATATTTGGTAACGGCCACAAAAGGCTGTCTTAAAAGTCGTTCGATCGGAAAGCGATGCCAGCTCAATTGGAATTGCAGGCATCGAGACACATCCTCATTTGCCCCTGGCTGACTGCCCTCAGGGCCTGTCTGATGGTTTCCCGGATCCCCAAGTTACACAAAGTGGCGAGAAAACTTAGTTAGGTAAACAATTGTTTTTCTGCAAAAAGCCTTCAGTTATAACAAGAGGAGAAAAACATCTACATATGTTTCATTGCTCATTAATGTTGAAGCTGTGAATGTGAAAAGAAATGTAAAATGCTGTACACATGGTAAAAACATCTGTGTAGAAAATTTGTGTTAATGCTTGTTGTACATGCATGACAAATACATTGCAGTCAGATTGGGTTGATCATGCTGTCTCAAAAGGAGTGACTTTCCTGTTGAGTAGCAGAGCAAAATGTACCTAAAATGGCAATGGTTCAATGGCGGTGCAGAAAAATATGTCCTTTGTGTAGTAAGGTGGGCAGACAGCATGTTTGAGCACTTGTACTGTACTTCATTGCCATCTCTCACTCTGCTAGTGTGGCTAAATGTGTTGTCGGAGAATGTAATCCAGGGTTTTATGTCACCCTTCTGCCTGGTGATACATTCGACGCACTGGGTGTGAATCTGGCTGATGTTTAAATCTGTCACATCGTCCCCATCCACTCCACCTCTTCTTTCTTGTCTCTCTGTAAACAGCAAACGTTCACAGAGGCACAAAATACAAACAGCGGGGACTGGCTGCTGAGATCCAAAAAAGTGACGGTGTCATTTAATGCAGGCAGTGACAACATCAAATTCATGTGAGCTGCAATGCAGTTTTCCACTCAGCTTCCCAAACTAGTGTAAGATGGCAGCAGCGATTGGAGCTGCACTAAAATAAAGATCTAATCACCTGTGATTAAAACGCTGGCGGAGGTGACCTTTGCCAGGGGACTATAAACTGCTGTATGGACGTCTTTTGGACGTAACCATCCATTTGAATTAAATAATAATGACGTACCTTAATATATACAGTTTTCCCTCATTTCACTCGGGTAAATCTGTCCTTTTTTTCTTTGAAGTCCTTCGATTCAATGTTCTCACTCCACAACTAATGGATTTATACAGCCAGAAGGCAGAAAGCACAGGCAGATGGTTGAGGCGTTATGTGACATTTTAACTGATTGATTTGTTATCTCCGTGTAATTCAAACATAAATAAACACGATTTATATTTGAGTGCTTTTCTGTATAGAGACAAAAGACCTGTTTTTCATCATTAATTCAGATTAAAACTTCCTTTGTAAACCTGTCTATAGAAACCTCTTTAAGAAACCTGAGTAAATTACTCAGATAGTCTTTCTATGTACTGCGCAAATTAGGTCATGTACAATTCTCTGTAGTCAGTATTTTTTTTCTCTGTTCCTGAAATAACATGGTCATCAACACAAACTCAAATGGAAGTGCATGAGGATAGTCTGATAATTACAAAACAAGGATTTCTGTTTTCATTTAATGAGTAATTTCCAATAACAAAGACCTTATTGGACCTATAAGACAGCACAGTATCATTCTTATAATGGCAAAAATGCAACAGATAGAGAAAATGAGTGTATGAAATGACAGTTGGCCATTTTACCCAGTGTACTGTGTCATTATAGGACCCAATCGATGCAGCATCTGGGACGTCTTAAGACGCCCCAAAGCAAACTAGCATGTCAGATTTGTTGTTTTGCCTTTGTTATCTTAGTGTGACAGTGTCCTCTCCTCCCTCGCGCTGTGAAAATAATTCCTCCCCCTCTATCCTTTTTTTCCCTCCCTCCGAATGTGTCCTCTCTGTGGACCGAGACACGCCGATCGCCCGACAGGAACCAAGAAAGAATCCAGAGTGATGACTTTGCTCAAATCGCTCGCTATAAAAGGGAGCCCTGAGATTTGTATTCTTTTAATGTGTCTGTTGGGCTATTAGGGAGGAGAGCGAGTTTTAAGAGCAGGAACATAAGGCGATGATTTGAAATGAATCGTGACTTGGATGACTCCAGAAACACCTTTCACCGCAGCTATTTGGTCCACATCACAGAACCGTGAGAGAATAATTCTGGTAAGTTAATATTGTCTTTCCAATCTGCTTATGACTCGCCAGATGCCTTCATGCACCTAAAAGCAGAAGGCAAAAAATGCAGACATGCATCATTTCCCTGTTAATGGTTTTTTTTTTTTTTTGGTTAATCTCTCCACATGTGGAGAGCATTTAAATACTGATTTGTAATAGAACTAAATCTTTTCTTTTGGAAACATACCAACTTAAAAGGCCTTAAACAGATCCACCGCAAGGTACATTTTTGAAGGCATTCAGTCCCAGAGTACACATACTGACCACTTTCCTACTTTTATTTGCTGCAGTGTCAGTGCTGCTTTACTCCCATTGCAGTCCAGCCTTTTCTGCCTCTCCCTACTTTCTTTGCCTACGTCTTACATGTGTTTTTTGATCTGCTTCTCGCCTCAGTCCCAAAAGATTTTGACCGACTTCCTGTTGCCGAACTTGTTTATTGCCTGTTTATCGACCGTGGTTGAAACCGAAGTGCTCATTAACTCTTAAAATGATAAAAATCCTGCCGCGACTTTATTGCTGAACTCGCTTACTCACACGGGGCAAAAAAAAAGCAGACTGTAAAGACTTTTTTCATTCAAAGTTTAAGGAGAAATGAGTCCCCCACAGCATGCAAGAGCATTTTCAAATTTTTTTCAAATGACCTTTAACAACAAGTCACGTGCAAAAGTCTCACAGAGGCATCCCAATACCAAAACAATTTATCATTTAATAAAAAATAGGCCGCATATATCCCCTGAGAAGGTATGCAAATGAACACTTTGCATGGTGATTTACTTAAGCCATCATTGTGTGATGCATCTCTATCATGCATGTGTAGAAAAAAAAGAGGAGAGAGAGGGGGTAAGATTGGTTAGCAGAGCGAATTCTCTGGTTTACCCTCCCTGCCTCACCGTTGATGCCTTGCACCCAAATCAGACTGGGCAAGAGGAAGCCAAATCCTTGTTTCCATTAGCGTTGTGACACTGAAGGGCCTGCAACAACTTCAGAGGCAGAATTCCTCTAAGATAGATGACTCCGGGACAACCCACCGGGCCGAATTTGCCCCGAGCGTCGCCGATTCCAAATGACCACCCCGGCCAAACAGTTATCTCTCATAACATATGGCTCCTCATATTAGAAACAGATTAACGGCCGCTTCGAATCATCGCCGGGGCACACAAGGGTGAGAGAATGCAAATGCATACAAGGAGTATTATTTGAAAATGTTTGCAAGCCAAGGTCAAATATGAGTCCTCCTCTCTGTAAAACTGGTCAAACAGGAAGTGTTGTCTACGCTCGAGCATTTTGATCTGTGATTACCTTCAAGAGTCTGGAAAAAAAGTCTCAGAGTGTGAAAATATGGAAATTGCACTGTCAAGCAAAAAACCTGACAGCCTGTGCCCTTATTGCTCCGAGTTCCAAAGTGTCCCATTTTTAGAAACCTAATTTTTGCCCTCATGTCACACCACCCAGGCATTTGGGCAGCCTAAAGCCCCACTGGTCACCATTAGTGCCCCTCTTGGTCAGTGCAAAAAGCCCTGCGGCCAACTCAAGTGCCCCTCTAGTGTGACCTAAAGCCAAAATGAACAATACACGTTAAGAGCTGACGCCCTTTTCTTTTGACTTTACCACTCCAAGTCTTTCTGTGCACACATCGTCGCCCATGCATGAACAATTTCGAAATGGAAAATGTGGCACCAAATCTGTTCCAGGAAAAAGTTTGTTGGTACGCTGCTCTCTTGCCAAACTGGAGGAATTTTGAAGCTTTGAAACAATATCTGCAAATACTCATATGAATCATTATCATAGTCTAGACATAGAAACACTCAGTGAGTAATACGCTACCAAGATGCATGTTTAATCTAAATAACCAAGCAGGCTGATAATGACTGAGTTGATTGATGATAGACTACAAACGTTTTGTGACTATGAAGGCTGAAGATGCCCACAGTGCAATTGATTACATGCAAAACATTTGTCAAGTGGGCATTTATGCTTCATGAAATGATGCTGAAGAAATGAGATCCTTATGCTATTTGATGCAATAAGATGAGACTGAGAAATGCAGCATTGCTATTCCCGACATTATTATTATTTAAAATATAACATGAATGTTATAATTACCAATACAATGTAGTTCTGTGTTTTTACTTTTAAACGTGAGGAAAAAACTCCAGGTAAAGCTCATTTTGTTTTCTACATTAAAGCACCCTCCTTTTTTCAGGTAAGTTCAGGTTGGCCAGCTGCTTCTGGGCCACGAGCTGCAGCCTGGGGTACCACCAGTCATTTAAACTATGAGTACACGAGCCAACGGGGAAATATTTTTACATATATCATCTTCATGTTCTTGTCATGATAGATTTTTATTGAGAATCAATGCACTAAACAGCACGAATATCTTCATTTTTTTCTTTTTTTTTCTCCCTCCCTCCCAGTGTTGCTAAAACCGACACTCTTGGACCTGAGACGTCTCCGCCGTTATCAGGCCAGCTGGCAGCCAGTCCACCGCCGCTCACTCACCGTGCTGAAAGCTGCACGGCATTTCGATAAGAGTTTCGAGTTTACCTTGCATTACCATGTTTCTTGCTGGGTGTTATGACGGCCTGTATTACTCTTTGGGGTGTTGTGTCTGCCCTCCAGGTGGTTTCGCCGTTATCTGGGTCCAGCCAGGCTCACACGGGGAGAGCTATAAATGAGAGCCGGGAAACGCAATAGCTCATGTGTGGCCATACACTACCTTTACTCTCATAAATAAAACATGAGCCACGGACCATTTATGCAACGGATCCGTGTGGGTCTATCCAATTACATGCATCTGTGTGTGTGCCTGTGTTTGTTCCTGCTTCTCCTCGACGCACGAGAAATGTAAAATTATTTTGCCATTTTTGCGCTATAGTGGCGCTTTTTGGCTTTTTCAATCATATCTTAATGAGCGGTTGGACTGTGGGGGAGAACCTCTTTTCTGTTTCTTTCATTCGCTCCGTGAGGCGTTCCTCCTCTGCTTCACGCTCTCCTCCAAGCGATAAACAGCTTACCTTTGGCATGACCCATTCCACTTTAATAAGCGCTAAGTACTCCACTGTCCCACTTTTCGAAAGCATTAATTTGATAAGTGAGGGGATCTCTCACTTAGCAATCATATTCTGGACAATTAAACCCATATCTGAAGAATAAGGCCTGTCTGGAAGGCTTTTTAGTGCCAATTATGTGGGAGCGTTTGTCTCAGTGTCTAATACTCTGTTGAAATGAGCCATTGTTGTCAGAGAGCCATCGCTGATACACTGATGTCGCATCCAGTCTTCAGTTCATTTTAATTTAAACATTAAGGAACAGGCTCTGTCGTCGATGTGATGTCCACCGGCGAAACTCTGAATTCCCTCAGTTTTTTTCACATATTTTGAAAGGAAACGAGCTTTTAGTTTTCTTTTTCACATAATTTTTATCAAAATGATACAAATTTCACTCGCCAAGTTAATTCCGGGGGTCTGGGTGAACTCAGCAGGGCACAAAAGTGAGTGCTCTGCTCCTTCTCTCAAATGATCTGAAACTGAAAGACCCCCTGCAGCAAGCGAATTTGGGCCATCTGAAACTAAAGATAGCAATCGTGAGAGAAACGTGGCAAAATTGTTGGCTGTCAATCGAAAGGGTTGGTCGCAGAGCCGACAAGTCCCACAAATCTAGGCCTGCAACAGCCACTGCTTGCAGAACCGACCAATCTCAGCACCACGAGAAATCCCACAAAAGCCGAAGCAGGAAGTATTACTGGAGGAAGCGATACTCTCCTGCAGAGATAATTCAAAGCTTTGCCTTTGTTTTCTCTTTTCTCAATAAATCAAACCGGAGCTTTGTTTACAACATGTCTGATCATCTGACAGCTCAAGTTCACAGGGACAACATTTTTTTTGACAGAATCCCAAAACAAACCCAAACCTGAGGTGCATAAAAGTATCTGTTTGTTTAAAAGGGTACACGATCTGAAGAGGGCCCGAGGACAGTCGGACATGATCAGAATAGACCGGAGGAAACAGAGAAAGAGCTCCAATGCTGGCAGCAGCATTGTCAGACATCAATTAACAATCAGGGCGGTAGAAAGAAAAGTATGCACTTTGTTTTTTCCTGCACTTCATACTCCATCTCGCCTCAAAACACACAATTTTCTGCCGTGATGGTTATAAAACATGATCGGAGCTGATAGCCAGTCTACTCTGATTCCCTCAGGCAGCAGACATACTGACACACAGACCCAAAACCTGCAGCGGTGAGACGTACTGTAACCCTAACGCAATCTGATCAGATTGAACGCGCGGCCATTTGGACCCTGCTGGGCCTCGGCTACCCAGAGGACCTCCGTTTCCTGTCCCCGTCGCTGCGGTGTCGGCCGCAGTTACACTCGCAGAAACAACAAAAACAAGAGTTCTCCATCAGCTTCCCCAAATTAATTCAGTTATACAGCAGGTCAGCTCGTGGGTATGTCGACCTGACTGACCCGAGCTCAAACCCACACCGCCAACATCGCCTTGCCCCTCACCCCCCCCCCTCCGCTCCCTAGTACCAACATGACAAATGAAGAACTATGAGGCCATGGAACAACTGGATAAACACAGGCAGTCGAGCCGGCGGTGTGCAGGGATCAGTCAAACGTCATCGCCTCCTGACAGCCGGGTCAGCGGGGTCTCATGTAATAGTGATGAATGTTCCTCCTGCACTGATGTGAAGCTACAAGTCCACCAACCATAAAAAAAACCCTCAACAGATTGTTTATCGCCATATCTGGACTCTCGAATACTCCCTGAAATCGTCCTGCAGTGTCTTTCACGCCTCTGAGTGTGTTCAACGGTGGCGGGCGAGTCACTCGGCAGCTCAGCGGGCACGTTGCTGTCCGACTTGATTATGTGACACAAGCTGGAGTCACTATGTGATTCAGGTGTCAGAGTCGAAAAACAGCGTGCAGTGATTAAGAGCAGGTCCTTGAAGAGGTGCATGTTTTTAATGAGTGAAAGTAACATTTGGAGGTTCGTGACTCATGAATCAGGATTAAAAATCATTATTCTTAGAGCGGTTGCGCCTAAATTTCACTTTCTGTTGATGTAAACTTAGTAATTGACACAGCATCACATATCTAAGGAAAGTAAGGAAAATAACGTAACTTTTTTTGTAATTTAAAAACATTGCAGGTTTCTGTGATATCTCGAAACTAGTTTTGTAATAGTCGCTGAAATGAGATGGCACACTCTGCGCTTTGTTTCTGTCTGGGTGTTTTATCCCCTGGACAAGCCACCTTGTTTTGGTAGACGAGATTAGATCATGATTCACTTCATGGAATCAATTTCACAGTGTATTACAGCAGCATCCCCTGCAAGATCAGCCTGAATGTCATTTTGGGGGAATGATTTGTCTCGCTCGGAGTGCACAAGCGTTTCCCCGCGTACTGTACCTACACTCCTCAGTTTATCATATTTGCCCTCGGAAAATCTTTATTAGCGTGAAAGGCTTGCACTGGGTCTCGCGGGAGAGCGGGCTGGCATTGATGCGGATGACAGCAGCAGTCTCTTTCGCACTCTGTATTGTTGACAGACGTGGAAATAGTAAGGATCTGTCAGAAGGCACTGCGGAACCCACCGCTCGAGCCGCGCCGGCTATAAATATTTCAGGAAATAACAATCAGGGCTGTTTATTCTCTCCGAAGTTATCCATAAGTATGACTGACTTGTTTTGAAGACGGTTGTTGTTTTGACAGATTTCGGGGGGCTGACAGTGACTGCTTCCTGTCTGTGTTTTTTCGGCGTGTGCGCTGACGTTGTGTCTGCCACTTCAGCTGAGATGAAGCCGACGGGGCTGCGGGTGCACATGTCTTCTCTGAAACGTCTTGTTTTTTTTTTTTTTTCATGAATCTGTGCATTTTTTTTTTCACATCCTCGTGTTCATCAGAGGTGGATAAACATGGAGCTGACAGATGACGAGGGGAAAGTTATGACGCTGAAGATAATTGTCAGTTTAGAGTAGCAAGCTCAAGGATGCATCTATCACTGAAGACACTGAATTTATTAAAATATAAAGGAGACATTTGACGTGTAACCTTTCGCTCTCTGGCTTATGCTGCTGATCCTGGCTTTAGCATGTAACGTAACCATATCTAAGTTTCCTGGTCCATACATACAAGTGCTATATTTTTTAAAATAACTCAAATGTGATAAAACTAATGTCTTAACCAGCTAACTTTAGGTGCTGAATTCACCAGGAAAATCCACGTCACTGAACAGAAGCACCCATAATCTCTTTTCCAGGGTTTCCTCCCTCCGGTAACAACAACGCCAGCTCCACTCAGTTTCAACTCTGCCAACAATACACAACTCTTATTTCACTCCCCTCAAACATCACTGAGCGTCTGTCCTGCACCTGTCCGGTTTGTGTTTTCTGACAAAGCCCGGGGGAAACGAGCGCTTCCTGGGCTACTGCACAGCCGAGGCTCTATCCAATAGTCCTGCTTGCTTGCCAGGTGCTGAGGGAGGATCTGTAAATGGGTTAGAGGAAATAACCTGCGTTCTGTATTTCCTGAAATATTATTATTTACCTCAGCTACAGGGGAGTGCCAGGCCTTTAAGTGAAGCAAACTTGTCTTACAGACATGCCCTCTGTTTCGTAAGTACATCTGAAGCTGTTTTAAAATGACTTAAAGACGTCTTGTTGGTTGCATTAAGTTGTTATTCAACACGTTCTGTGTGCATTTCAAATTAAGAGCCCTCCAGCGCTTCATGGTTCAGAAGACTTTCATGTCTTGAACGGGCTTTTAATGTGAAATATTTGCAAGAATGTAACAGCGATTTCTACAGTTCCCATGTGGCGCTTCAGATGCAGATATTTGATGTACTGCCAAGACATTTGATTCAGATATTCATATACCTCTCATGATGAAATGTAAAACCTTTGGTGATCCCTGACTCTTCATCGAGCAGGATCAGGTCAATTTTTTTTTACTTTTTCCAATACTTTGGTTCATGATTAATAGAGAACTATACTTTCTGAATAGTTTAGAGTCAACAAAAAAAGGTCTTAATATTTCTCCATCAGTTTTATTTGTAGAAAAGATGACTTTTAGGACAAGCCAAATGTTTAAAGATAATATAATTAAAGTTGAGTAAAATATGACAAATGAAACCATTTTGGAGGCTTATATTTTGTATCTGGTCCAAACTATCTAAGGTGGCTGGCTGTTACTTTAAACCGAGTTAATACTCTCAGCAATCCTTGGCAGACGACGCTCTGCTGAGGCATTTTTGAAACACTGCGCAATTGCAACAAAGAAGTAAAATGTCACCTACACTGTAACGACCTTCATCCTCCCACAGTCCAAACAATGATTTGTTCAGGAGCCTTTTTTTCCCCGTCTTTTTACACCCTAGAGCTTGCAAAAACTCCAAGGTAACCATTCAGTAAAAACCTCAGGCAATTATTTCAACAGGTTAGTAATTGTGAGCTAAAATTAGCACCAGACAAACAAGGATTGATTTAGAAGGAGGCATCGATTACTGCGTCGTCATGACCAGTGATTGTAATTAACTATCGTCTTTAACTTGGCACAGCATCCTGTCTCAAAAGACTGATTTGCTAAACAGGGTGTTAAAAAATATGCTTTGTCAGAACACTTGATTGACAAAAAAGCAGAATAGTTAAACCAAGAAGACTTTTATCAAACTGACTGTAAATCAGAGCAGGAGTGGTGAAAGTGTCAAATTGTCAGGAGCAGACAGTCTCATCCTCTTTCCTGATGGAGGTTCAATGTCATGCCTTATGCTGTCTTCTTGATGAGGGTTGGAGCGTTTGAAGAACCTTACTTTTTAAAAAAAAAAAAAAAATCCATTGGGAAAATTATCCTCTGAAAATATTTTATTCCAAACTCCTGAATGAATAAAAACTCATCACCTCTCAGAGTATTGCTCTGAGCTGTTATACGTTATTCATACAGTCTGTTACCTTGCAGGTAAGCCAAAAAAAGATCTTGAAAAGTGCCGTCATTGCTCATTTTTGTAGTCAGTAGTTGAGGCAAATGCCTGGTTTTGTGTTTTTGTGTTTTTGTTGCTTAAACAGCAAATAATTATTGAAGCCAAACGCACTTGCATGCAATACTCTGCATGCATTCCTGTCTTTAATAAATCACAGAATCTACACTGACACTGATAAATCACCTCAACAATGTCAAGGAAGAAAAAAACATCAACAAAAAAAGAAAAACCTTTGTGTAATCCAAGAAATGGCTTCTGTTTTGTCGGATAAATCAAGAAAAAAGCCTAACAATAACCAACAAAATTGATCCATGATTCTCGAGAGCACATCTGACATGGGTAAATGTAATGTTTTGCAAATCAGAGCGAGGTGGGAAAAACAAACATCATGGAAAAGGAGGAAGAGGAGAGGCGTGAGGCCTTCCTGAGCAGGTGGCAGAGACGTCCAGATGCTGCAGAGAAGCAGCGAAGCAGATAATGTCCTGCCTAGATTACCTCCGGGGCCTGATTACAGTGGAGCATCCTCATCTGGGTCAGCTCAGAGCCGGTTCTGCAGGGATCAGCTGTTCTTGCTGTCGTCCCAATGGTCCGAGCTTGCGTCTGTCCCCAACATGCAGAGGATTGAAAACAGCTTTTGCGTGTAGTAAAATTAAATGTTCATTCCAACGTGTGTGTTAAATGAAAAAAATATCTGCATGAAAAAACTCACCACTTATGTTACTCATTTTTAGTTTTCTAAGCACTTTCAGCCAATTTGATCGCATTATACTGAAATGTCTCATCTTTACCATCTAAATCTTTTATGCACATTTGAGCACCTTCAAATAGCTTGATTGCAATATCGTGACATAGTATAGTTTATTTTACTGTAAATAATGTAATGTAACTTTGTTGTTGTTTTTCTATCTTAATGCCCACTCCAAGTTTGCTCAAATTAGCCTTGGAGGCAGCAGGCGGATTCATTTTATCAGTTTTATGTCCTACTCTCAGGCCATAGTGACGATTTTAGTCACTAAAAGTCATTTTGTAATAAGTTACCTAATTCTGCTATTATGGCTGGTGATGAGAAATTTTCTTGTCTGACTCCTGCAGGGAGGCCTCCGTCTTTTCATGAGCTACCACTGTCTGACACTGTTAACCTAATTGGTACAGGACTGCCTGCACACTCAGGGACTGATGATTATTGCTTATGGTGGTCATTTTGCATATCGATGTAACTCCCAAAATTATAAAGACCAAGGCCTAAAGGCTTTATAATGACCAATAACCAATACAGATTAGATACTCAATCTTCAGAAAAAAATTTAATATAATGTTACTATTACTGGAAATAAATCTAAAACACTC
>JAVQJZ010114233.1:0-12490 GCA_036025355.1 Leiopotherapon unicolor | reverse complement strand
TTTAACGAAATTGTGTTCTTAGACTTATTAGAGCATCTTACCAAAATTACACAAGATTCCTTTTCAGACAAAGAATAAATAGCTATTCTTTCACATTAAGCATAACCTATGGGCTTAACATAAAACAGTGGAGCTCCTTATTCCCTCGGTTTGATACATGATATGTGCTCTTTAAACAAATCATCTGGTCTCTGCTCCTATACAGTCTTATACGGGGGGCGAGGGGGTTTGGGGATTTTGCAATGTCATCTGGGATTAAAAAGGAGCAGCACATCAGAGCCCCGGGCCACACCACCTGGAGCCCCTATACGATCCCTGGCGCTGCACCACTCAGAACCAGCCCCATTAGCTTACCGCCAAATAATTCCTGGTCAACCAAATGACACTGAGCTAACAAAGCCCCATTTCAGAAAAGATTACAACCTCAACAGGAAACCCTTTGATTATGAGTTTGTTTGAAATGTTATCAATACCATGATCATTCCTGCGGATCAACAAAACCATCTCTAATCACCATACCTTGGCTGCACATTCAGTTGTGCATCAATCTGCTGGAGAAGAAGACGAAGAAAAAAAAGGGGGCAAATCACGGGCCGAGAATAGAGGAGTGACTTGTTTAACAAGAAGCACGTGCAATGACAAAGCGATTCCTTTCTCTCCGTTGATCACCCACCTGCACACAGATTAGGTCAGATATTCACCTGAGCTGCCAACCTGTCACTCACACTCAATATAAAAAAAGAAAAAAGGGAGAAACACACACAGCATGCATTCATTTCATGTTAGTGTCCTGCACAGTAGACAGCAGACAAGAGTTTACCTGTCCCTTAAAGCAACACCCTAAAAAGAGCATGTACAGAGTTTGTGAGCAGCTACTTTAATCTGAGGGGGTTCAAATCTGTAAAATATCGCCAGGAACTTTAACGTCTGGTTGAGGTCACAAAATACACAGTTCAATACAATCTGCCCTTTTCTCACGTAAAGGTTTAAAGGATTAAAAGATTAAGAAATATACAGTCCATATAAAAAGATGGACTGTCATGCCATCTTTCTGTGTAAGTACCAAGTCCTTCTAAATAATAATATTCACAGAGCTCAATTGTTATATTTAAGGCTCTACAGTATGCATGAAAGAGATTACTACAGTAAACAAATGTCTCTGTCTACATTGGGTGATGGCCAAACAAGTTCAGTTCAAGTTCTGTTTTCTCAAGATCCTGCTTGAAGGTTACTCTTACAGTATTTTCCATTGTGTTATTTTTCTAGTTTTATTGGATTAATGGGGAAAAACTATGCAGATAATCTGAACTAATTTCTCCCAGTCTCAAGAAAATACTTTGATCTGTTTTGTTCATCAAGTTCCTCGTTAAAATCCTGCAGCGTTTCCAACATTTTCCTCACTTGCCAATGCTCGGTAAATATCAAGTCAACATTCATAGTTTATATACATTATTGTGACCAACTAAAACCCATCCAACAGGCCTTCTTTGTGGTAAAAAAAAAAAAAAAGAAAAAGAAAAAAAGAAGAGGAAAAATTAATACGAAAACATCAATAGGTCAAGACTCTGATTCACAGCCAGAGTTTAGTTTTATAATTTATTATCTAATGTATTGTATGATGCCATCTGATTGGTTAATGTGTCTGGTATTTTCCTGCTGATCCAGCCCGACCATTTGAGAGTTTGACTGGGAGGGATGGGATGCAGAAGCTGATATTTTATCATCAATTGAGCCTCTGGCGCCACTTTGTGGTATCTCTGCTGAACTGAATGGATTCATGTTGTGATCGGAAAAACATATCATACCAGTTATCATTGTCTAAAAAAAACAAAATTTAAAAAAAAAAATTTAACATGGTAAATGGCTTAATAACTGTACTGAAGTGTATCTATAAAAGCTTCTGATGAGTTCAGGGCTGATTAACGCCTCTGATGACACAACTCATCTCAACTTTTTTTTTTTTTTTAACAAATCTTGGTTATCTCATGGTGATAACTTCATGCCACCCTCAGTAATTAGGACGACTGGACAGTATGAAGCAGTGAATCAGTCTTTATCATTAAGACCGTGTAAATTATGTTTAACTTAAATAATAAAGCTTCTGTCTTTTTCTAACTTTGCCTGTGTATGTGGTGCTGGACAGATACACAGCTGGAAAAGGATCAATTATTAACATGTAGAAACTGTGGTGTCGCAATAAGCACATTTACAGTAAATACTTAGTGTATTTACTGTAAATGTGCTTATGTGCTTACACTCCAGTCCATGCTGCCTCCCTCTGCTGAGCGCTGTAACGTGAGAGCAGTGTTTAATACACTGACTTGGGTGTAGTCACCAGATAAGAGTGTCCGCGTTATCTGCTGAAACCGAATTGGAAAGCACTTTCACATTTAGTGTTTATGTCCTCCATCACGTCGTATATTAAGGACATTATGTCTCGGCACATAGCACTGACATGAGCGAAGGGAGGGGCTGCTGCAAAAACACACTGACAGAATGAATGCAAAGAGCCAAAAGAACACTTCCTGTTGATGCAAAAATTGCAGCAGCAACTGTCTGACACATCTGGACTGGAGAAGGGGGGGAGGCCTGGCTGTGGCGTTAGCGAGCTGCGGAGGGGAATGGACGGCCTTTAATGACAGCCTGCAGGACGGTGAGCTGAGCGGACTGCGACCCCGGACTCGGACTGGTGACCATGGTGCGTCTGTAATGTCGGCACGTCTCCGCTCCCACAGTGTAAGTAAATAAAAGGGGGAATAATCGCCTGTGATCGTGCGCTAGCGGCTAAGCGCTCGCTAGCGTTAGCGCTGGTCGCTCATAGCTACCAGCCAGTTGACACGGGGGGGAAACTCGTTAGCATGAGCTAGCGCTAGCTGTTAGCATGAGCTAGTTAGCGCGGTGGCTAGTTTCATATGACAGCCGACTCGGTTGGTAATGTTACCCGCCCTCGACGCTGTAACTTAGCTACGAAGAAACAATCAAGGCTGCCTGGTTTTTATTTAATAGCGCTGCCAAACTAAAAAGTAATCCACCGTGCCTAAAAATCTGCGAGAAAGTTACGATTTTTATTTTACTAAAACATTTGCCCGACTCCAGGTTAGCTCATATAGTTAGCTTAGTTAGCTGCTGCTTGTGTGCTGTTTGATAGCTCGGCCCAAAGAGACGACTTCTTTTTACTTTAAACTAACCTCAGCGTAACTGCAAGACATAGTAAACACGAGAAATGGTGGAGACGGTCAATAAGAAAGGCAGGAGGATGTGACGGCCGAGCTAACGCTAATGTTAGCTGCCCTGCTAGGCAACCATCATAGACATCAGGAGCTAACTAACTGAGAAATGTTTGCAGTAAAGTTTGAGACACCGCGGATTTGCTCCCCAGTGTATCGACACTGCTTGCATGTACTGTGGGATCAATAGTATGTGATAATGTCCTCTATGGTCCACAAAGGATGAGTCTTTAATCAATAAGTTAACACAGTAAATGTGTAGGAGCGCAGTAACACGCCTTATTTTAATGTCACTCTTCATGTATGCGGTGGTATCAGGCCTGTGTCTGTTCAGCATGTAAGGAAATTGTTTCCAAAGCACATTTAAGGTCAAAGTTTCCTACTATAAGCAATGTGTTTGGTCACTATTAATGTACCTATGAACTGATGTTATGGCAGGAAAGGACAAAGTGCAGGGATATGACAGCGCACACCTGAGTTCACCTGGGCTGCCAACTGTGTGTACTACTGTTTTTCTGATATCCATTTGCTTTGAAATGTCCCAGTCTGTGTGCGACAAGAAGCCCAGTGTGAAACCAACTGCATGCTGCTGTTTCTGGACAATTGCATCTGAAGCTAGACTAAATATTTTAACTATAAGGCATGTCAGAACAGAGCGAAGCCAAGCCAATTACGCTTTGCATGAGCAGGCATTATGGCTTTGCACCCATTCAACCCTATTTATTACAGTCCCCTCTCTGTTTGGGATAAGCAGTAAAACCTTATTGGTTTCTATTGCCAGATTAAATTAGTCATTGTGCAATACAAGGCATTTAGATTTTTAGGTGTGTACAGTAATGTCTGGTGGAAACAGGACTGTGTGAGGTCTGTCTGTAAATTCACAAATGGCTGGAGTAGTGTTAGAGTTTATTGTGTGTAGCACATTTGTGAGAAGCACCTACCTTACTCTGTACATTTTTCCAATAACATGGTGTTTTGGCAACTTTTTCTAATTTGTTTTGTGCTCACGATGTTGTCATATATGTCATTAAATCACAAACACAACATCACTTTCTCTACCATCATGACTATATAACTAACAGCTAAAGTCCCAAGCACCAGCTTTGTATCAGTGAGCTGGGCAGTATTTTTAAACTATATCATTTGGGGAAATGTAGGAAACCTATCTTAATACTTAAGTAAAAGTGACAGTACATGAAGACATTTGCAGGGGTGTTCTGCATGTCAGCAGCCTTGGCTGATTTCCCTTTTACCTTGAAGAAAACCTGACCATTTGGCAGCAATAAAACCTGTTTTAGGGGCATTGCGTCAAATGTATCGCTGCCAACTGTGATTGTAATAGCAAATCACTGCATGGTGGCTTCAGGTGAAAAGACAAGGCAGTAGGATGATACCCTAGCTAATCACTGCTGGTCATTACAAGCGCTGTCCTTGCTGCAAATAAGATGTGGACTGATACAAGTTTAACAGTAGACAAAATGCACCATAAGTGAAAGGCAAAGTCAGGCTACTGTCATTGATCAGCTAGATTCCCTTTCAACTACGTAGTTACTCTCCTCTGAATGCATAAGTTTTTGCTTCTGTATGAATCCAGATGTCTGAAACAGGAACTGAGTGTTTGGCTGCCCTTGTGGATGCCGAACATGTACATTTTTTTTCTTTATTCAAATTGCCAAATATATCTACTCAGTTCCTTTTTGGTGTCTCGTTTCCGTGTGCAACACAGTTTTACTGAGAAGAACTTGGTAAACATGATCTTGGCAAACTTGCCTCACTGTGTATATTACTGTATACTGTTAGTAAGTCATCATTTCTATTCAGTGTTTTTATAAAAGTTCGACTTTCTAAAACACAATTCACAGTAAGTTTGGGTATTCCTATGTTGTTGGAGTATAAAGTGTATCAAGGAGGGCCTCGAGTCTTGTAATTCTTCCACTCGTGTTCAACTGAGAAGCACGTGATCAGGCAGAAATGAAAGATGAGCATTTTTCCTTTTTTTCCAGTTATTTACTCCGAACAAATAAAACTTGAGAACACAGCTGAAGGCTAAATGTACAATATTTAGCCCCGCACACTGAGCTCCCACTGAACCTTACCAGTTTCCGCTCTGTGCGTTATTCTCACACCAGCAAATTTCATCACATCATATCAAAATGTGCTGTATTTTTATCTTTTTTTTTTACTATCTGTTTTAAATTGCTCTCCCAACCTTTGCTTGTTAAGCAATTCTGTTCTGGGTCTGGGCTGCCCCACAAGCTGTTTTTCAAAGTAGGCGAAATGCTGCTGATGGTGGGGAAAGCATACAATGTTTGCTTGCTGACTTAGATTTTTCTTCTAATGTTTTCTTCTTCTTTTTCTTCTTGTTTTTTTGAGTGACATGCCAAACAGACTTACAGCATTTTGGTGATGCCTTAACATCAGATTTATGCTGACATTATGGTCAGGCACAGCTATCTCAATGTACTCAGCATCCTTTTATACCTACCTACAAGAAGCAGCCGGGTCAGAGAGGTTTATGACCAAGCAGAGAACTTGAGCCGCAGATGGAATTTTTGAGCTGAGTTTAAACATTTTCAGTTTTTCCCACGTGAGCCAAGCATGTGACCCTCACCCAGCATGTGCATCTCAACTACTGAGCGTGCATTCTTTGGCTTCCCTTCAACTTGGCTCCATTCAGTATGCATGCTGCTGGCAGCCATCGCTGATATGTTTAAGCGCATGAACACGCTGTATTTGAAGGCTGGTAATGGGCGATTGAAATAATGCACGCCTTCTTACGGTTCTCTCTCTGCTCTGTGCTGCCACATCTTTCCCTCTGCAGTGCCAGGTTGAGAGCATATGGCTGCCTGGACAGGTGTCTTGGCAAGCTTTGGCAACTGGAGAAAGTGTTTACGTTCCCAAAGTGCTGACAGGGACACGACGTGCAGAAGATCATGCTGAATTGCTAGCAAGGGGAACGGAGGAAGGGGGGAGGAGGTGCAGCAGGAGAGATGGGAGCAGGGCAGATGGAGTGGGGGGAGAGGAGGGCTAAGCTGGAGAACCGACACTTACGAAGATTTTGCAACATGGAAATTTTTGCTTATAAAAACAGATTTACACAGCAGGTACAGCAGAATGGGATTTTACAGTTGCAGCCTTCGAAAGTGTGGTTGAACTAGTTTTGCTGACAATGCAGGCCTGTGTCTGTCAATATTTTATCAACCTCCTCAAGTCAGTATATTATTGTGTAAGACTAGTATATCACTACCTGTGCCGTTGATGATGGGGGAGGGGGGCTATCGACCATTTTTCCAAAAAGTGGTTCAGTAAAAGCTTGAATGGGGAGAAATGTCTTAACCTAGGGAGTGGCAGTCATCAGTAATAAGACAGTAAGATCAATAAACGTTGCGCACAAGTAGGCAGTTACAAAAGTGTTTGCCACTATTTAATCCCTTATTCAAATATCAAAGAAAGCTTAAAGAAAGCCGTTGCGAGAGAGTTTCCAAGATATGCTCGGTGCATACTCGCCCTCCAAGCAGAACCAGACTTTCTTCTTTCTCTGCCAAATGTGTGGTATACACCTTTATGGTTTCCCCTCAAATGACATGTGCGTCACCTCAGAGTGTACAGATTAGCACATAGTGTTCAATCAGTCAAAATCTACTTCCAGTATCTGCTTACTTTACAGTCATGTCTGTGAATGAATAATAGGTAAAAAAAAATGTAATGAATATTTGGCAACGGAAGGATTACTAAGTGAAATAGAATTTTAAATTCAGAATTTTACATTTGCATTTAGTTGTCATCTTTGTTCTGGCACTCTCTCTAACACTTAAACTCTTTTTTGTTCATTTAATAACACTTCAGGAAAACACCCAACAATTTTGTTTTCTATTTGCTGCTCAAAAATGTCAAATACCAAAATAGTTGAATTGTATACTGGAACCGTTCCGAAAATGTATGTACTGTATGTGAACAACGTAATTTCTGGATCATCTAGAGCAGGGGTCCCCAACCGCTGGGCAGTCTGCGGATCAGTTGGTACCGGGCCGCACAAGAAATTTTACCGGTCCACAGTAAAATTGTCAAGCGTTGACCAGTCCATGGTGATAAAAAGGTTGGGGACCACTGATCTAGAGAATGAGTTTGGTGCTACCAGTAGTGGCTTAATATGTTTTCTTTTTTATTTTTAGGGTAGAGAGGTAGTTAAGCAGACTCTATAATGTTTTAGTATGAGTCATCACAGTACTGAGGTCACTGTTTACTCTACAGGCAAACTGCTGTGAAAGTGCTGTATTTTACTTCTCATCCACATTCCCTTCACCTGTGCATGACTCTTGTAAAATGATTATTGCATCTGGTCACATACACAGCAAAGCAGGCTATAGCATGAAGAGTTTACCACTGTGATCAGGGTGCCTGTGGATTTCTTTCATGATTTCTGAATTGTTTCCTCCACTCTGCAGATTGATAGAGCCAGTACAGGATTATCAAGGCTGAGGTCTCCAAAAAAAAGAACAATATAAGAATCCCTCAGATTTGGTCATTAAAAGATACTGATTATAAACATACAAGATTCCTTACTGCTGAACAATACACTAAACATCAATGACAAACATGAGAGTAACAGTAAATGTAAGAAAAATAAGAAAATATTTTCTATATCGGACTGTAAACTTCACTGGAAAGTTCATTAGAATAAGTGACTAAACGTGTACGCGATATGAAGTCAGTGCAGCCAGAGATATTGAAGGGATATTTACCTCAGTGTCAGAAGGTTGACAAACTGATATTGTCTCACAGCATCATGAGCATAAAAAACAAATGCACCAAAATAAAATAAAACCTGAGTGAAGGAAATGTACTGAATGTACTGTATAAAGTGCTGCAGTGTATTCAGTGTTGAATCTTTTGGCATCGAGTTTGTACAAGACACTACTGTATGAAGTCAGCCTTTTTCAAATGCTCTTGTTTAACACCCTTCGGTCTCATTTTTGTTACACATACAGTACAATAGTCTTTCTGTTGAGTATGAAATTGTGAAAATGCTGCAGTGCATTGCAAATGTAAGTTTCACAACCTAGTAATGCCTTCTTCTTGTTTCTTCTTTTGTCATCAGGCTGTCGACAAACTGGAGAAACATATCCAAGAAATGGACGACGGCAGCTACATCGAGTTTGATGTGCCGGAGTTCAGCAACACTGTTCTTACCCAGCTCAATGAGCTGCGGCTGCAAGGGAAGTTGTGTGACATCATTGTACACATTCAGGGCCAGCCATTTCGAGCCCACAAGGCTGTGCTGGCAGCTAGTTCACCCTACTTTCGTGACCACTCAGCTCTCAGCACCATGAGTGGCCTTTCCATCTCAGTCATCAAGAGCCCTGAGGTGTTCGAGCAGCTTCTTGCTTTCTGTTATACAGGCCACATGTCCCTGCAGCTCAAGGATATTATCAGTTTCCTCACTGCTGCCAGCTTTCTGCAGATGCAGGCTATTATAGACAAATGCACCCAAATCCTGGAGAGCATCCACTCCAAGATCAGCCTCCCAGTTAATGTCTGCAGCCCAGAGAAGGACGACTCACAGGCAAGTCGCAATGGGGTCAATGACAGCAACCTCTTTGTAAACCCTACCCAGATCTCCCCCCCTTACTACTCCCGTCAGAGTCAGGCAGGACACGAAGGGCGCTTTGAGCTGGCAGGAAAAGGCCTGGGCCGTGGCCGACAGCAACAAGAGGAAGGCCAGTCGGACAGAGGCAGCAGTGACAGTGTGTCAGAGCATGATGCTCCCATGGAGGGAGAGACGGAGCAAGTGGAACTGATTGGCAAAGACGGTCAAGTAACGGATGTGCATGTGAAGGTGGAGAAGACAGAGAGGCCCACTTACTCAGATAGTTCCTCCGCCGGTGATGATGGCTACCACACCGAGCTGGTAGATGGAGAACAGGTATTGGCTGTTAGTGTGGGTTCTTATGGTCCCGTCATCCAGTCTGCTACCTATTCTTACTCAGGGCTGTCCTCCCCCTGCTTTGTTAACCTTAGCAACTCCAGTCCTTCCCGCTCCATGCTCAGTGGCTTCAGAGGTGGGCGGGCCAGGGCGAAGCGCCCCTTGGCCATCCCAGCAGGGGTGCTGAGTCACATCAAACCGGGCTCGGATGACGGTGAATCAGCTGTGGGCCCCGCAGGGTTGGAGAATGATGTGCGAGAGCGTAGCCTGCGGAGCCAGTGGTACCCCTACAATGAGAGACTCATTTGCATCTACTGTGGAAAGACCTTCAATCAGAAAGGGAGCCTGGATCGCCACATGCGCCTGCACATGGGAATCACCCCATTTGTTTGTAAATTCTGTGGCAAGAAGTACACGAGGAAAGACCAGCTGGAGTACCACATCCGTGGCCACACGGACAACAAGCCCTTCCACTGTCAGATCTGTGGCAAATGCTTCCCATTTCAGGGCACCCTTAACCAGCACCTGAGGAAGAAGCACATGGGAGCCTCAGAGGGCAGTAATCACACGGACTCTCCAGAGAGGACGGAGGGAAGCTCAGGTCAGAAGGACCAAGAGGATACGTCTGAGGGGATGGCCTTTGAGGCGCAATATGCAGAGGAGGCACCAGCCAATGATATGGAGGAGAGTTCAAAATGCAGTCCAGAGGAGGCTCAAGCATCAAGATGTGATTTTTAGGTCCTGCTTCAGGTTAAGGAAGCTTTAAGAAATGTTTATTTTAACTCAACTTAAAGGACTTTTTTCTTTTTGAATCAACTCCCTCTACTATGGACGTTTCTTGCATTAAGGGTTTCTGTCAATTTTGTGAAAGTTAGATGTTGAATGCAGAGAGCAAATGGGTGCTTTATAGAAATTTGATTCTTTCAAGCAAAGGGAGTAACAACTTACTATTTTTGAGGAGGTCCCAATAATCAAGACCCCTTAATTTCTCTTTTTATCTTTCCATGTTTTTTAAAACATATTTACAGAGTTATATAGGCATGTTGCAATAATTGATAATGTGAAAGCTCTGGTAAGATGCTAGTCATATCACCTTTTTACCTGACCTGTTTTTGCACATGTGGCCACAGGAGGTCACTAACTCACAAGGAATGATTTTTCTGCCAGTGCAAAGCTTCGTGTGACATATCCGTTCAATACCTCATGATGCAACTACATACTCATACAGACAGTATTTTAACTTAAATGAAACTCACCAGGTTCTACCTCATAGCCAAGAACCTACCAGGCACAGGCGTGTTCACCGTTTGAAATCCATTTTAAGTTGTGTGTACAGTATCTTATTGCCAAACCCTGTAAAGAATATTCTCACAACACAAAGCCTTGATACTAAGGGGAAATATTCCTTGCTGATTGTATGGATTGGGGACAAAGTCCTTCTCAAATGTTTCATGGTCAGCCAGGTTAGAATGATAATTAAGAAGGTGCTATGTTAGGAGTGCATTACATTTGCTAGCTTTCTTGTGTGTTTGTTTATGGCAAATGCGGAGAATAGAGTAAGAACCTTTCAAGATTTGATTTTAGTGTCTTATAACTTTTGTTCTACAAAACACTTAAGGATTTTATCTCTCATCACTACTGGAGATCTCACTTTGTTGGCAAAGGCATGGTTTTCAATGCTGTCATCCATGTAATGGGTGAACTACGTCCATACAGCGAAGTCATTTGTTTCCCTCTCTACTCTGATCGCAAACCTGTACTGAATTATTGTATGTGTAAATTGTTTTGTCCTGAGGTAGGCTTCTAGGTTAGTGCTCGGTGTCCGACAGTGACAGGAGTACTTATTATTAACTCAGCACAGTAGGAACAGCTCTGAGTCTGTTCGCAGAAATCTATATAATCTAGTCTGAATAATATGCAAACAGAAAGAACAAAGGAATCTCAGCCATTTCGACATGGTTTTTCTTCCATTATTTGAAAGAGCTATTGGTTTTCCTTTTCTTCAATATGTCCTTCCTTTTTTTATGACAGGACAATTGAGCTGTGATCTTTGGTCTCTGCATTGGTTGTGGATCAAATGCAGACTCTGAACATGTTTTCCTTTGTCGGTCCTAATCTATGGTGGCGACGTAGATGCATCATAGTTTGATTAAGGCTAAGGGGTAAATGTTAAAAGGTAGCTGATTATCCAAAGTATTGATGCACTTTGCAGAGTTAGTGGGTGGGGTGGGCGCCGTCCCATTGATAAAATGTGCTCATTTCTGTCTTAATTCTGGTGCAGCAGTAACATCGTCAGAGCAGCTGAGACTCTGCAATCACATGAATACTATTGGCTACAAGTCACGCATATGGCGTCATTGTATCTTATCTATGTTTGAACCATGGGGATCAGGGATGGGGGGTGTTGTTAGTATATAGAGACTTTTATTTCCATTGTGATTTAAAAGAATCTGCATTCACAGTAAATGCATAAAAGGCACTTAGAGGGCCTGGTTGACTTTCTTGTCATATTTAGCTCATTTTAAGCTCAGCTGGATGGTCTCTTTTGTGCTATCCTGCTTTCTTATATGCCATCCAGCTGTTTTAATGCCTTTTTTAGAAGAGCACCTGCTATATGCTTTTATTTTGTCCCATCTGGTCCATGCTGAATTTGTGTCAGTGAATTGATTATATCACAGTTTTCATACCATTTTCTACTTTGCTGGGAGAATATTGCTTATTGTTGCTTGTGTCTGATGCTTCATCAAGAGCACAGTCATTTTTTTTATTCCACTGAATGTGCGATCGTCGTCTTCACGCATTGACCGTTAAGATAGCAAACCAAAATTTAGGGGATTTTTCACAAATCAGTATAGCTAGCTTTTTGTTTTAAGGATTTATCACAAACACTTCATTTTCACCACCTACAGTCTTTCAACCTATACAATACTCTTTAGATGAATGTTTACCAAGTTTATTTCAGTCAGCCACTGATGTAATGTGCAGATTTGAAAGCTGATCTGACCTCACAAAATCAGTCACTGATAAATTTGAATCTGCCTATGATGATTATTTCCCTTCACCATGGACAAAACCTAAAAGCAGGAAAAGCATACCTCCTTGCATTATCATGAGTAAGGTTTAATGAGTAATAGGTACAAACTGCTAAAACAATTTTGTGCCAAGAGTTCACACCAAAGACTAATAGTGGATTTTTAATGGTAAATTTTGACTTAATTGCGTAATTGAATGCTCATTAAGCAGAATAGTTTCATAATTTAACGTAGGACTAGTTCATTGCTATTTGAAAGGAATGTATGTTTCCCAGCTTCTAACAATCATTTGTGTAAAATTTGAACAA
>JAVQJZ010114141.1:0-10062 GCA_036025355.1 Leiopotherapon unicolor | reverse complement strand
TCATTGAGATAAATAATACAACACTAATGCCTAAATCTCTATTACGTGAGATTGTAGGGGAAACATTGTGTGTGTGTTTGTGTGTATGCCTCTGGGCTTTCATTGATTTGTTGGATAAGACATTTAAACCTTGTTAAGGGTTCTGGGCCTTCCCTCCCTAACAGCTGATTATCCAATGTATAATCTGTCGTTATCTAATGCCTCCAGCTCAGCTGCTGAGATTAACATCACGACTCTGATACAGGTCCAGCCATCTGATTTTAGGTCTCAATGCCCAGTGCCACTTTCACCTTTTCAAGAACTCTTCCAACACAGCCATAAGCATACGTTCCTTATCTTTCACTGGGTTTATTTGTAATTTCAGGAATTTGTGAGAGTCTATTGTTTCATACCTGACTTTTTTTCTACCCTCAGCTGATTTTAGGCACTCATTGCAGACAATGGAGTTATTTAAAAGTGAGTTTCTAACAGTGACACAGTGCGGGGAGTGTTTCCTCTTCCACAGGAACAACTTCTGAAGGGTTTGCCTTGGAAAGAGAAGTTGTTTTCTCTTCCGCCCATGCTGTTGCTTCCTGAGCCTTCAGGAGGAAGGAATTCCCTCTAGTGCTGGTTACCCACCCTACATCCTAACACACACACACAGAGGCTCTACTGAAGTGCTGTTCAGAGAGTCTAAAAGCAGTGAAAAGGCCCTTTGAAAAGGTCAGATGAGCTGCTCTGCGCTACCATATCTTTGTGTTTTTTCGAATGAAAATCTGACAGCCGTGCTCACTTTCTACAGCGATGGCCAGATATGCAGGGGGTTGAAAATGTGAAACATGCAGCGCAGTGACCAAGAGTTACCCACATTTTTCTGTTTCTGTTTCATTGTTTATGTTTTAGTTAGTTAATCTCCTGTACCACTGAATTCTTCTCCCGCATCCCCCAACCTTTCATTATAATGACCACTGTCCCATCCTACCTTCAAAGGCAGGTCATATTAAACAACTTGGCATTTTCAGAACGGTGACTTCATTGATACTTTACCAAAACATATTCTGAAGGACAATGGATTCACCTTGAGACATCGGTAGTCATCCCACTGATCTCAGGCCAGGCTTTAGTTTAAATTATCTATCCCTTAACCAATTTACCCACCTAACAATCACACTCACATTTCAGTCTCTTATTTGATCTGATCTTTTTGTGCTTTGCTGCTCTCTCTCCTGATGGTTTCCACTCTTGTCTCTGCTTTACTCCACAGCAGGATCTTTACAGTCATATTTATCGAAGCTGCAGGCTTTATTAAATGACTTTCCCCTGCACTCTGTCGATCCTCTCTGCCCTGTGTGGCACTTCATCTTGTGTCTCTGTCCATGTGCCTTTCACTCAGCCACACATTCCCGTGCTCACAGCAGTCCAGTGGGGGGTAGTTTTCACTTGGCTGACCTCGCTCCACCCTCCACACTACCCCACCCTAATCTGGGCCCCACTGCGCTCCATTCAACAGGCTAGCAGATGCTGTTCAGATGAATGTAATCAGCCCAAAGCTGTTCATACTCACAGCTTGGGTGTGTGGAGGATGGGGTAAGGAGTTGGTTGGCCCCGAAAAAGTTTTTCTTCCCACACTGCAAACCCTCGGCCTTTGTCTGACACTCAGGCCCTGACCCAGATAAACTTGACACAGTGCACAGCACATTTGGAACTGGAGGTATGGTCACACTGAAACACATGAGCACATAAAAATGTCAAAATTCAGCACTTGCTGTGTATACACATGCACTGAGACAGTCACATGCCTAATAAATTGTGAAAATAAATAAAACCACAGAAGACAGTGGTGAAGTGTTTTGGATATTTTGTTTTGGATGACTGGATAGTTTTCTTTCTGCAAGAAAGAAATGAATGACAAGGTTTGCTGTACATATTTTCAAACTGGAGTAATCTACGACTGAACTTAAGTTTCATTGTTAAAGCAATGGGGAAAAATCTGCCTGTGTGAACCTTTAAAGCTCACTGATTAATACTTTTTATCTTGTTTGTTTCATTTGTGCTAAAATCGTAGTGTAAAACTGCAGATTTACCAGGGTATTATGTGCCAAATCAGTGACTGGACATGACAGCGCTGTTAGGTTTCCTAGTTCTTCACTATAAGAAGAGTCAGGCCAGCTGTTTCTGCTCTTCATGTAAAGCTGAGCTAACTGGCTGCTGGCTTCACGTTTGACACAGAAGCATGAGAGTGGTTTTAATCTTCTCTCAGCAGCAAAGCAAGTAAATGTCCGAAGTGTTACTGTAGTTTTCTTGAGAGTAATTCACCGACAGCAGCGTTGTAGCCTTGGGTTTAAATGAGGATAAGTCTATTATTGTAGGAAGACAGAAGTTTCTGCCATCTTTTTGCCAGACGCTGCTACCTGAGAGAGTCCGGGCTGATGTGCATCATTAACTCTGACAGCAACAACAAAGCATCTATTTACCGTCTACTGCACTAATGAGACATGAAGTTTTAATCATAGCCATTTTCTTTTCTTTCTTGTTTGTGCTGTTGATGGGCTGTTAATCAGGGTGTTATGCCTGAAATTGGATCTTTTTGTCGAGATGTGCTTCTTCAGCTCATCTCAGTGAATGAAATGAAAGCAATTGAAATGGGAGCTACTGCAGTCCCTACTTCCCTAAAGTAATGAAAGTTATTACATTCTTCTCCATACCCCTTTTTACAGATATAGTTCTTTTATTAGTCATGTGTGGAGGTAATCACTGGAGTCTTAAAGAAATAGAGAATTCTTTGGTATTTCAGTGTGACAACATAGAGGAGAGGTCCTGGTTTAATGTGGCTCAGATAAACATGATCTCTTGGCCAAATCATGGAAAATATATGGGATTTTGTTACCAAAAAAATAATTAACTGCAGAAAATCCCCTTTTCTGTGCTGCAGTAAAAAACTTGTGTGAACAGCAGATCATGCTGCTTACTTTGGTTCAAGGAGTCGAAGCACACGTTCAAAAGTGCAGTTTGTCTGGTGCAAATTCTTTGTTTTGTTTTTTGTTTTTTTGCTGGCGTTGGAAACTTGGAACCACTTTGTATCAGTTTCAGATTCTGTCTCTCTCCTTCACTCGCTTCACCTTTTACCAGATGAGTCTGTCTGCGCAGCACCGAGCTCGTCTTTTCCCCCCATGTAAGAATCCCTGTGCGTGTGTCAGTCTGTGCATGTGTGTCAGGTGACCTATTGAAATCATTGCGGTGCAGTGTGCCTGTTACCACGGCAACGCAGGCTTCTCTCTCTCTCTCTCTCTCTCTCTCTCTCTCTCTCTCTCTCTCTCTCTCTCTCTCTCTCTCTCTCCATCTCCCCTCCCCTTTCATTTCCCCTCCACACCAGAGCGGGGTCATGTGACCACTCTGACGTCAAGTCGGAGAGGCAGGCAGGCAGAGGAACGAATTAGTTTGTGGGCTTTTAACAAACCTCTCTGCTCAGACTAGGAGTCTCTGCGAGTCTGACAGCCACCGTTAGCTCCATCTCAGCCCGTCATCTCCTCTCCTTCCCTCCACTGTGTACTCCCCCCCTCTCTTGCTCTCATCTTTGTCTCTCTGTGCTCTTCTTTATTCTCGCCTGTTGCTTCTGCTTCTTCTTCTGCTGCTGCTGCTCCCACAAACTTAATCTAGAGACAGAGTGCTGGGTGATGGACTGCTGAACGGCTTGTACGTTGCTACAAAGTGAGGTAAGCTTCCCACGTTTTCTCTTTTGTGTGTGTGTGTTGTGTGCTTCAGCAGCTAGTGGTTGCTTGCAGAGGGGGTGTGCAGTAAGTTAAAGCTGAAGGAGAGCTCAGAGCCCAAGAGTTTGAGTCGCATACTTGTGCAGAGGGGAAGTTGCCTTTCAGATGAATTGCGTGACAGAGAGAGTGAATGAGGCTCTGTGTCAAGTGACTCTTTTTGTCACCTGTAAATCGCATAACTAAACTTTGGCAAAAGGGAGAAAAGCAGTGTGATGTTTGAGGTTTCAAGGGAGATCCCTGGTCGGGGTGTGATCTCAAAGACTAGTTGCTTTCTTTCTCACGAAACACAGTCGGATCTGTTTTCACCCCCTGCAGGAAGTGAGTGCACAACAGAAGAGAGAGAGGGGAGTGTGATCATTACGGGGGTTGAGTCGCGTTATGCGTTGTGTAGCTGGGAGTGATGGGCAGCTCCACATGGCTTTTCCTCCCAGAGCGTTGCTAATGTTAGAGGCAGTAGTGTGGGCTGGAGCTGCTGCTGGCTCCGTCTGCCACAGAGTCAGAGGCAGGGAGGGGGCCGAGCAGCTGCCACCTGCCCCCCTCAGAGGGGATGGGGAGGCGTCAGAGGTATGCGCTGCAAAAATGGAACCCTCACAATCTCGAGGTCAACCGTAATATTTAGTTTTTCTGAAGAAATCCAATAACGGAGCGAGATAAACACATTCCAATGGACTTTTGGGAATTTTCTTGACAAGTGTCTAGCTGGAGAACCCCCTTCTCCTCGTGGCCCTGCACAAACACACACAAACACCCCCACCTCCGTGCCTGCTTCAAACAATGGCATGCCAGCCCACATTTAGCCCAAATAGGGTGAAAAGAAAGGCAAATGTGCATAACAAGTGGTTTGGATCTCTCTACAATAGTCCACAGTCTCATTCTCTCCTCCTCCTCCCCTAGAGCTCATCTGCTGTGAGACTTTATCTCTTCCTCTCATTCCCTCCCCAGCAGTGCCTCCCTCTTCCAACTTAATGAAGTGGAGACCAGCCAAGAGCATGTAACAGGTCTTTGTCACTGTCTGAAGTGTCCTAGTTGCAGATATCCACTGACTCCATCCAATTAAATGTTCAGCACTGAGCAGAGGATTAGGACACAAATTAGCATTTGCTGTACTGATTAGATTGGATTTACAGTTTGGTTTTTGGAGGAAGGTTGATGTGACATAATACTTTACATGGCCCATGTGAACAAGAGCGCTTTTTATCAGCCAATAGCACAGGGTTAGATAAAGATCCGGCAAATATACAGTGGACCGGACTCGTTTAGTGTTAGTGGCCATGCAATTATCTCTCTTTCTTTTGATGAAAAGCAATGCCATGTCTTTCTTCTGTCTTCTTGTGTGTCTTACAAATGATTATGTTTGTGTGTACTTTTATCTAATTTATGCGTGTTATGTGTGTGTTTATAAGCTGGGTATACTGGTACCCTGTGGAAAAAGCCACCGACACACACACACACACACACGCACACACACACAAACACACCTCTAGCGTGCAGCCAGGCTTTATCTGACATCCTGCAGCAGTGGATAATTCTCTTGACGAGCACGTGTGTGTGTGCGTGTGTCTCCTGTTGAACGTTTTCCAGCAAGAATAACACAGACAACATTATGCAGGAAGTGGCCAAATATAAACATTTGTTGTATAATATTATAATCTGTAAGCTTAGTGATTAAACTTATGAAGTGGAGGAGGTGGCAGCTATAGAAGATCACGTATGGATTCTTGTCTTTCATCTCTTTGCTGTTCTGACACGATGGCATGTTTCTTTGATGTCAAAATGTCAAGAAGCGATGCATGAATATGAAAAGAAGAATTTACCTGTGTGGGATGGCAAACAGGTGTGTGAAGCCTTCTTTACACCTAAAACAAGTTAAGAGTTACACAGTCGTGCTAGATCTAAACATTGAACAGCTTATTGGAATCAATTGTGTAAATTTTTAGTTTGACGCTTCACAATGACGCATTCATTTTCATCCGGACTGCTCAACACACACACACACACACACACACACACATTAGAACAGAAGAAATAGCATGTGTCTCTGGAGATGGCCCTATCCCTGTAGGGTCCATTTAAAGGTACTGGTAAATAAAGTATACTGTATGTAAGGTCTACATGTGCATATATAACAAATATTAAATGACTACTACTTTATACATAACGTTTTTATGTAGGGCTGATAATGTAATACTGCAGGGTTCAGTTCATTAGTTTCCTTTCAATGATTAAGCAATAGTACGGCAGGAAAACTTACTCACTATTTTTTCCTTATCCACCCTGTAGAACTAACATCTTTTTTTGAGGTTCTGTTTTTGTTAAAGTCACCATAAAAACTTCCTGTCAGTGGTTCAGAGCTGAATTTTTCCACTGACCAGTTACTTTCAGTCTTGCTGCATGAAAAAATTTAGACCACCTTAAGAATATAAGCAACATAGCCGGTCAGCATGTCGATGTTTGAACAAAAGGAAATTTGGCACACATTATGAGACAAGACATGGCAAAACCACCATAATTTAACCTCGAAATCAGACTCTTTTGGTCAGTGCAAACTATCATTTAGTGTGTAGGGATGTTTTAAAAGTCATGATGTGTGCTGTATAACCACAACATGATGATTTTAATCTCGTAGGCGACGAAACAACGATTTCTCATTTGTTACGTCTCCTTAATTCTTGTCTCTTCTGCATGTCACTACCAGATCAAGGTAAAAAGCCTTGCAGGTGATCTTGATAAGTAAATAAATAAATTGTGCTTTACTGCCAAGCAGCCTATTGCGTGTTTGTTTTATCAATGTGGTGAGACCAACATCAGTACCATCACAAGTCCATAAATCATCACTAAGTGACAATGATCCACCAGGAATGGCAGGTGAACTGAAAATATGCATTAGGAGATGTAATATACATGATTATCATGATCATTTGTTGAAGGTGATTAGCTCCAAGGCCATGTCTTTTGTCTGCTTTACAGTTATTATTACCACAACCCTACACACAGATGCTCTGCATACAGGTGTTCATTTGAGTGTGTGTGTGTGTGTGTGTGTGTGTGTGTGTGTGTGTGTGTGTGCGCGCATGGGGTGTGTGTGTGCATGTGCGCATGCATGCATGAATGGGGAGTTTTAAACAAAAGTCTAAGTTGATTTAAGATAGTTATATCATGGAAAAAGGTGACTTGGCTCCCTCCTAGTGTTCTGTGCTTCAGAGCCCACACATACGGAGACAGTTGAATTTGTATTTGATGTATTTGTGCCCACATCCGTTAAAAAAGCCTGCAGAAAACTGTTTAATTCTGCTACACACAAACTTATCTGAACTCTATGAACAAGGGTCCTGTAACATCCTGTTTTGTACTTAAGGGATTCTCATGTAACACTGGTGGAAACTAACTTGAAGGCAGTTTATGTAACCGTTGATTTATGACCGTAAGCTAGAGATGGAGACAGAAACGGCGAGGAATAGAGAGGAAGAGTTTAAGTGAGAAAGACACACAGAGATAAGAGAAGAGACAGACACTCAGGGAGGCAGTTAGACATTTTCTTTCTGTCTGAATTTCTCTCACTCTTTTATCAGGTGTTAAATAATGGCTACTCTAAGTGGTGGAGCATTGTGAAAACTGGGAGCGCGTATCAAGGACTGCAGGGCTCTGTCTTTGATAGTGTATTATTTAACTGTTATTATTCAGAAGGAGAGATTGTTTCTGGTTGTTTGGCATGCCAAACATCTCATTAATTCCTGTCAAAACCTTCCTGTTACTTTAGAGTAACAAGTAAGTATGTGTTTGATAGTGGTAAATGATTATAGGCTGTAGGAAACTCTGTAAATAGGCTCAAATTTTGCCAGTAATTCCACAGTTGGCATAAATGTGTATGGCTGAACACGGGATTAAAGTTGTAAAGGCACCTGTTCATTAAAATGAGTTTGTTTAAAGGAGTGAAAATAAAGTTTTATGGCAGAATTTACAGTTTTGTGTGGCATATGGATTTAATTTGAAGTGGAAAATGCGGACCGTCTCACATTAAAACAACGAGAGCACCATCCATGTTACCCCAGAGCTCCTGGTCTCGCAGCCAGTCTCAGACTTTGTTGGATGAACTGGATGTCACAGTACTTAACATGCTGGTTTTGAGATCTCCTGTGCAATGTTTCATTAATACACTTTCAACAGTGAGTGAGTGTTTGTGTAGTGTACATTTCCAACTTAACTGAAGCAGCAGGTGTAGAAACACACATTTGACTGAAGAGTGGAAATGTTAGTCACTATAGTTACTGTGCTTAGGTGGCTGTGACATGTTTCGCTACTTAATCTGCACTCACCATAAAGGTCAGAAGTAAATAGAGGGGAGCAACTGACACAATTGTATTTCTCCACTGAGAGGTTGTGGTGGTTAGAATTTATAGTCACTCACTGAGCAGCCACCACGCTGGATGGACGTGTCATCAGACATTGTGTTCTGGTGTTGTCACGTTTTATCAAGATGTGAATTTATCTTCCATTACTGTAAAGGGAAACATGACTTTGCATGTATTTAACCTGCATCCTCGCTGTCAACATTGGCAGCAATAGAAGCATGAAAGGATTAAATAAAGCAAATGACCAGTCACTGATATTGCGGTCTCCACTTACCTCCACTAAAGTTAGCTACATTTTGACAGGGGGCATGTGATTTGCGGTGTTAAACTCAATGTAGCACAAACTTCAGAGAGTGCAGGCTTTAATTGTTGTAATTTTATTTCATTATTTGTTCATTGAAATGGATTTATCTTTACTGTAGCTGTAAGTGTAAATGCAGTGGCCTCTAGCATCATCGAGTGGCTCATGCCTGGAACTCATCAGTGATTGTTGGAAGAGGAAAAAAACACATTTAAAAATGTGACATCAGGCATACTCACAGAAACATTTAACGAGTTTGCTGGATGTTTGACAAACTGCAGCGCTCCATGGTGTTGGGCTTTGGCCTGGATCTTGGAAGAGGAGTTTTACTGTTGCGTTTATGCAGAAGACGTGCAGACAAGCAAAAGGAATTTGGAATGGTGTTTTTACCATTTATGCAGGGCTGTGTTTGACCTAGAGATGAGTGTATGTGTTGTTAAGGCGAAAGACAGTGGACAGCAACACAATAAATAATTCCACCCTCCATACGCTGTGAAAGCCTTCGCCTCTGTGACATATGAGTTGAGTAAGAGCTTGCAGACAGACGTGTTAGTGGTGGTTTCAAGGGACAGCTGGTCAGCCGCGCTCCTATCATTCTCCAATAGGTTTCTTTATAAAGGGGTCATAGGTCATCCAACTGGAATCTAGCCCCAGTGGGGTGCAGGATACTTAGAGAGATCACCCCCAGATGAAGGCTCTCACATGGGATGACACCCGTGGACATAGATCATTTCTGAAGGATAGCCTTGGCCTATAGGGTCCCATGCATTAGTTTGCGGGGACTATGGGAAACAGATGTTTTATTTTTAGCCACGAAGAAGAATTCACACACGCTGTCAGGTCACACTGGACACAAGAGACAAAAGACGGAGTTCCTTTTCTGTGAGCTGTCGTTTTCTGAGTGTCCTTGTTGATGGTTCTTTACACAGCAACAAGGGGACTCCCCTGCTGCCGTGAAACTTTTTTGAGGTTTTTTTTTTTCTTTTTTTCAGTTTCTATACATGGACAGTCTGAATGGCTTTGCGACATGTTGTGAGCAGTTTCAGAGGAACAGATCTGAATTCATTTATATGTGTTGTGTGCTCTCACATTATGAAGCATTGAGCTAGAAATGGAACTACCACTGTCTTTTTGCAGGCAGGAATGTTAAAAGAAGAAAGACAGGTACATCGGATTTCAGTGTCAGTCACCACGGCACTTAGGAGCATTTGTGGTACAGTACAGATATTAATCCACAACCACATCATTCTTATCCAAATTTCATTTTTGAATTGCATTTATTTGTCGAAAACGTCATGGTTTTACCATAAAACAAGTTTATTATTATAATTAAGTTGAATGTGAAATTATTGCTCCAATTTTAAGAATCCTTTTGTAAAACCATCATCAAGGTTTAATATAGGGCATTTTGTCACTGGGCCTGGTTCATGTTTGTCAGGGCCTGGTCATGACTATCCAGACTGGGATCCATAAAGACTTAATGAAGGAACATTTGGTGCTGGGTCACAGTATACTCATCATAGATTAGGGCTTAAATAATTCAGGAATTCACTCCTCCTAACTTAATTCAATCTCAGATTTGATCTTTTTTTGGGAATAAGTACTAGAAAATTAATAGCTACTTGAAAATTAATAGTTGAGCAGAAATAGCATGCAATGGCCTTAT
>JAVQJZ010114113.1:0-10639 GCA_036025355.1 Leiopotherapon unicolor | reverse complement strand
CATGTATATTTAAATCATGCACGCACAAAACAAAAGCTCTGCTTGCTACAAACACCCATCATGACAGCTATCACCACTGCATTTAGTGGAAAGAAATGACATCACCAACAGCTAATGACACCCCTGCAATCAGTGCAATTAATTAGCCTCAGCAGGTGCAGCAGGGTGCGAGCTGGATCCCAGTCTCATGAGTGCGCTGTGCTGTGGCGGCTGGCAGACAGTCTGTACGTGTACGTGTACATCTTTCCAGACGTTCTGAGAAACTCAACTCTGCTTTACAGATGAGTCACTACGGAGGCCTCCTACGCACCTACACAGACCAACTCGAAGCCCACTCCCTGCAGGTGTTGCTGAGGTCAGTTAAGCCTGCGGAGACTCTAACGCTCCTCACAGAGTGAGCGTACCAAGCAGAAAATTGGTGTTGACTGTTCCCGCAGCTTGACAGCATGATGAGCTCTGTTCCACAATGAGGTCAGTGTGTCACATCCTCAGTGTCGCACACTGACCTGTTGGACAGCCAAGAGTCTGCTGCAGGTCTCCTTCTGGTTCCATTTTCCGACTGAAGCTATATCCATGTCTTATTGAAACTTATCATTAAATCAGTCAATCAAGGAGAATATTAATTACTAGTAGGAGACATCTTCTGATAACTGTGTCTCATGATAATTCACAGCATATTTTTTTACAGACATAGCTTAAACCAGCAGGCTGGCATCCATCTGTCTCTGTGTTTGTGTGGGTGAGATCAGTGTTTCATTCACTGACAGCGCTCATGTCATTGCAAAAACAGAGAAAAGGTTAAGCACTGGTAGTTGAGGGTTGGCACATTCACACATGCATGTGCACACACTCACACAAACAAATTCAAGGAACAGGCCTTGCTGTGTCTCTGTTCCAGTAGGAACACTGTGTTCAGTGCAGTAATATAGTACATTTCCATTATTAGAGCAGGTAAGGAGTTCCTCCCACTGTTACGTGACAGTACGTATAGTGCATGTGCATTAAAAGCACATAAGTGGGATATTAAGCAGGGACTGACTTCCCCAAAACCATCCTCGATCCTTTATGACAAGCTACCACTGTGAAAGCAAAGCAATAATGAGAAAAAGAAGTGATAATTTCATTCTACATAAGGGAAAACAAAAAAGGACAACACAGAATCATACTGTTGCAACATACACTAATCCTGTAATTGTGCAGTTGTGCTGAATTAGTAAGAGAAACAGTGACCTGAGTATGGCTGGGTGGTTAACCAATTCACCTGAGACGCAGTCTGTGTATCTGCCACCAGCACTGTCAAACAGCCAATGTTACACTTCCCTTTGCAAGCATGTGTTGTGCTATTAAGGTCCCAGTCTAGGCCAGATTTGATGATGAAGTAAGCACACAAGCATAACCACCTCAACAAAGAGGGTGTATTCAACTGAACATCAGTGTCAACAGTATTTATAATCAATCAGTGTTTATAATCCTAGCTATTTTCAGAAATCTAGGCCAGTCATTAAATGTCACAGTGAATGGGAATCACTAAAAGTACATTTTGTTTTGACTGCACTGAAACCATTCTGGAATACAATGAAATGCTAATGTGACCTAATATATATGCTTCCTCTTGGACGACATAAATTGCAAGGTCAGACTGCCGGGTCCTTTCATACCGCAAAGTATCTTTAGTTCAGCTTCTTGTGGTCATAACAACCGCAGGGTCGAGTACGCGGCTAACAGGGCAGCATGGACATCATATTGCTGCAGCGGCTAAGGGGGCAGCTTCCTCCTCACTCACCAGTCCGACGAGACTGGAGGGAAGGGAGTGTAGGAGGAAAATGTGACTGAGAGTAGTGTACAGGATCAAACACAAGACACTTTCTCATTCAAAAGAGACGTTCAAGTGGCCTTGAAAAAGTCTGAATGTAGAAATAACTTTCAAAATGAAACACTCCCCACGAGACACAACTGAGTAACAAGTTTCTTGATGTATTGTTATTCTTATATAAAAGTGTTCCAAGGATGGTGAAAATGCAGGCACTTCAGCTGCAAATTTTTATCTTTGATTGCTCGCACAATTTTTAAGATTGATTGATTGATAGTTTGGTCTAAAATGCCAAAAAAAAAGGTGATTAGGTGTGTGTGAAGACGTGACAATGATGAAAACTTTCACCTGCACATGCAGAGGTGAAATCTTAAACCAACTTAAATTTTAAAATGAACAAAAGGCCCAATGATTACATTTAATATGAAAGGTGTAGCTCAGTTGGAAACCACAGAGATGTATCGCTCTGGAGTTCCTTTCATACACAGTGGAACATTTTAGCATCTTTCATCTCGTCGTTTTGCTTTTAAAGCTTGCAGCTTTAATAGTCATTTCCTCCAGGCAACTGTTTTTTGGTGAAACGCTCTAATAAACCACCTGTCTGAGACCAAAATTCGGGCTGACGAAGTATTTTGTCAAAGAGCAGATGTTTTCCTCCAGTGTAGGTGGAGACCAAAATACAGCTAAAAGCAGAATGAACGTTAGGCTGACATGTGCAAGGTGGCCAGACAGCGAACACCAGACAGCCTTACACTCCCATAAGAATATGGCATTGTGGCCTGGACAGACAAGATGAAAAGATCTTTTATTACCAAAGTAAGTTCCATCAGTCCTAATGCTGTTTGCCTGAATAACTCCCATTACACCTACTTACAGCTCATCTTCCAGAAAACGCACAAAAAGGGTGATTTGGAATCATGTGCGGGGGCCAAGACCACCTCAGCAGCATTTTACTCTGGTGCAAATAATTGGCCTCTTTTTTTGTAAGGAGAGAGATGCTGTGTGATGAACGTGTGTCCTGCCAGGCCACATATGTGTGACAATTTCACCATCAGTGGTGAAATGAGTCACAGCTACGGGCTGGTTAAATGATATTCTGGATCAGAAACACATGCCCCCGTACATTCGAGTGAAAAAAGCAACAAGTTAATTAAACCAATTTGACGCAATTTTACAGCAATTGTATTAAACCTGCACAAGAGATCATTGGAGCAGGTGTTTAACATCATAACTAAGAAAATGATTTGTAGAATAGCTACAGAGGAATATTTGCAGTATATTTGCAGTATATTTGTTTAACCCCTGGTTAATACTGAATTTAATTTAGTTACTTTATTCATTATTTTTCATCAAATTGTGCTTAAACCTTAAATCTCCACACATAATTCTTTTTCACTTTTTGATCACGTACAGTACGGCAGAGTCTCACCTAAGGAACGTGGGTGAGTAATACTCTTGGAGAGGATTTTTCTAATATCCTTTAATGGCAGTATTGTGTAAGACTCATAATCAGACTTAAATGCAGGGAGGACGTACTTGAGCATGCTCTTTATACAGGAAATATATCTTTCTTAGCATTTTCTTTCTGTGGGTGCATCTCAAGTGTCTTATTTGATATTCACCTGCTCCCTGACTGTTCGTGAAGTCATCTCCTCTGTGAACTAAAACCCTTTGTGATAGACAGACAGTTTTTATTCAGGCTCAGAGACACCATTGAGACAGTTTGTGTTGTTTCAACAAACACAGGCAACAGTCGATTACAGCTTATCTCTGGACATGTAGATACACAGTTTTCACAGTTACAGCTGGTAAAATAGGTTCCCAGTTGATCTCTACCATTTCATAAACTGGGCGACTGACGTAGGAGTTATCTGGAGGGAATACATTATGCACTGACATTTTAATTGTGTTTTTTCCCTGTTCAGGAAGAGAATATAACTGAAGTGGAAGTTCACAGTTTGCCCCCAAACCTTCCCCTTTCTAAGCAACAGGTGCCCATACCAGCCAGTGGGAGTGAGAGATCTGACGAGATCCCTAAACCGCCTCCCTGCCGGTTAATCAGCTGTGAGCATCTGGCAAGGATTCATAACATTTTCAGAGTTGACAAACACAAACTGTGATACACTGATGAGCTTGTCATAATTACTGCTGATTACTCACAGCCGCTGATAATAGCAGGAGTTTTGCTATCGTGTGTGGCTGCCAGAAAGAGAGAGATTTTTTTAAACTGACTGATTTGTCAGTGGATGTACAGGATTATTTAGAAGATACATCGTCTACAGTATGATCATCAGGAAGTCTTACCACATTCCAGAATAAAGGGTTGAAAATGATGGCGATCACGGCGATACAAAAGCTGGAGTCACGAAAGTTGATGTATTTTAGGAGGTCTTCCATCAGCACCAAGTCCATCTGAAAGTAAAAACCCACATAAAAGAAATTTAATTTAGCACAAATTTCAACTAAATTCATTGAAACAGATATCGGCTGTAACCAGTTACTGCATTATAAAACTGCTCTTGCACTGCCGTGACCACAGAAAGAGGCTTTCATATAATATTTTAATTGTGGAAAAACAGCAGCATAAATTGACAGCAAGTATTACTGAGTGTTTAAAATAAAAGCGCAACACATTGCTTAAAAATTCATCCTAACAACCGATTTGTGCTGGAGCCCTGAAAAGTTTTCAACACACACAGTGTGTTGAAAACTTTTCTCTGTTTGACACTGTTAGTTTATTCTGTGTGGCTTTTCACACGATGCCGCTCAACGCCAGATGAGAAGCAATTAAGCAGGTCTTTTAGGCCGATGCCTTAATCACAGAGGCCATGAGGCCATGAGCCACACGTATTTGTTTTATTTAAGAGTTCAACAGGGCCTATCTAATGCCAATGTGCTGGGATCAGATGGTACAATTAAAAACATTATGCAATGAAAGCCAGAGGATGCTGAGTGTTTCTAAGTGACTTTCAGTGGACTTTCAAGACGATGATGATTAATTACAGAGTATGCTCAGTGCTATAGGTAAGTGACTGCAGTCAAAACAGTTATATAAGCAGCGGGCCTATTTCTGTATGATGATCTACATTACCGTCAGACACATCCGCAACCATCAGCTGTCTTACTGAGGACAATAATGAACTGTGATTGTGTGCGTCAGTTATAGGCCGCCTGAGCTGTTCACTGTGGGAGGGCTGCAGATCTCAGACCTGTTTTTCTCGTCTGTATCCACGGATACAGGCTGACACGGGCAACAGGTCAGGGTTACCCTGTAAAGTCTAATGAGTGCTCTGACCTTGAGTCTACAGATAGTAAGTAACTGAGTGAAACTGACTGTGTTTACTGCTGTGGGTAGGAAGAGGCAGCTATCACTGATTTGTTTGTTTGTATGTTTTATTATTGCTGACAAATGTAATTAAACTCTTTGAATCCATAAGACTTAATACAATAAAATATATGAATGATTAAAAAAACGTGTCACTTTGTTTTGTTTTCTCAGTTTACAGAAGCAAAGATGCGTCAAAATAAAAGTTTAGATATATTATTTGTGTTGGAAAAGAAAGTTTTCTAACTTTATTTATTCTTAACCACTGGAGAGTTGCTTCATCGCCGTGTTTTGTTGAATCTGAATTGTACCGCCTGGAGTCGACACCTGTGTTCGGTGGGTTCGACGTGACCCGTGCTTTTATTTTGAAAAAGTGCCTGCTGTTTTCCGGCTGTAAGAAGCGGAGCTCGGTCGAACCCGGTCCTCTCTCTCTCTTCTTCCTCCCTCTCTTCGTCCTCCTCCTCCTTCGCCGCCTGTCCGGACGGGTAAAGTCAGACACCCACAGCAGCTCGGCTGGAGCTTTACCTTGGAGTAGTCGACGTTGTTGAGTCCTCCGCAGCAGTCCAGATCTCCAGCGTCGCTCATAGACACACACACCGAGGCAGCACTCACCCGTGTGTGTGTGAGAGAGAGAGAGAGAGAGAGAGAGAGTGTGTGTGTGTGTGCGAGCGTGTGTGTGAGAGAGAGAGAGAGTGGGCGGGCGAGCGGGCGAAAATGGCGCAATATTGAGCGCAAAGTTCTTATTTATCAGTGAAAGAAATGTGCTGTTGTAGCGGAAATCAAACCAATAACCTCTAACCCTGCGCGCAGTGTATTCTGGGAAATGCAGTTCACAGTCCACTTATCCAGCCTGCTGGAAGCTAATTAGTCAGTAACTCACACAGGCGGCCCGCGTTGCAACTGAGAAGTGAAGTTAAATCTTTGAGTTTTGGACCTGCAGTCCCTCAGGATGAGCTGAAGTTTAGTCCTGCGTTAGTTTTCTCCTTTTAGTGAAAGCACAGGCTGCTGCTCTGTAGTGACCCCTGCTGGCTGGAAGTATTAAGGCTTTTTTAGAGTTGGGTTATGTAGAGCTCATTGAATCTGTGGTTGAGAGTAACATCAACACTAAAGGGTGAAATTTTGTAAGTAAATGTCAAATAAAGGGTGTAATTAGGCACTGACACTGAAATCTTCCTGTCAGGTCTTTTAATAAATGGACACATCAGGATTTTAAGGTTCTGTTTGCCAACACGATGATAAACATGGATTTCATCATCCAGCTGCACACTCACACCTTGTTTCCTTTCACCAGCCAATAAGGCAACTCTGTTTGTTTTATATGCAGGAAAAATTATTCAATCAAATAAAACTACCCTCCTCTTTTTGCACTTTTGGAATTATTTTCATAGTTTTGCTTCTTATTTCTCTTTTTTCCCTTCTCCTTTGTTTTCTTCCCATACCATCTCTTGTCTGCTTTTACCTCCACTCCTCCTTTTGTCTCTTCTTTTCTTTCCTCTTTTCTTCCTCCTCCGTCTCCTCTCATATTGGCATGTTTCTTTTTCCTGCCTCACATCTCAGTCTTTTCTCATTTCCTGGATTTGTATCATTGCCACTCTTTGTCATCTTCATTCATATTTCTGCTCAGCTTCTCTACTTTCGATGTCTTCATCTGTTCTGCCCCTCTTCATCTTGTCAAATGTTTTTCTCTCCTCCACTCTCTGCTGTCCTTGTATTGTCACCCATCCCCTGTTCTCATGTCTTATATCATGTTTGTTATGTTCTCTCTTTTTTTTTGCCCCATCAACTCATCCCTCATCCTGTTTTTTCACCTTTCCTCCCATTTTGCTTTTTTTTCCCAACCCATCCTCTCTTCTCCTCCTTCTTGAACCCCCCTGCTGTTTGTTTGGAGTCAGTCAGTTAAGCAGAAGATGCCCCATGTGGAGGCAAAGACAGAACCTCGCAGCTCCCTGACCGAGTTGATCAGCCCGAAAGGGGTCGAAGCTGAGAATATGATCATGTAAAATAAAACGGGCGTGACATCCAGCCAGCAGGCAGAGATTATGTCTGTAATTGCAACTCTCTCCTCCCCCCTTCTCCCCTCCTTCGTGCCCCTTTTGCCTTACTTTTGCACGTCTAACTCATTTTTTTCATGACAACAGTTTGATTTCACGCTTTGCATAACTCCTTTTTGTTTCCCACAAAAACCTAATCTATGTCACTCAGAGTCTGTGTTGTTCTCATGGCAGATAAACAATACTGTTTTTTCAGCTATTTGTCCAAGATATGTGTGTGTGTGTGTGTGTGTCTGTGTGTGTGTGTGTGTCTGTGTGTGTCTGTGTGTGTGTGTGTGTGTGTGTGTGTCTGTGTGTGTGTGTGTGTGTGTGTGTGTGTGTGTGAAAAACATCTTCCCTCAGTCTCTTTATCCTGATAGAACAAAGTAACTATTGTGTTGCAGAGATGTTATACTCAGGATAAGCAGAGTCAGAGCAGCATGTCATGTCTAAGTTACATGACAGATAAACAGGAGGAGAAATGACTGAATGAATATCAGTCACGTCTTTGTGCATTTTTGTTCATGCAAGACTTTTAACAACCGTCTTTAACATGGCATTTGTCAGTTACCTGCACAGAGATGTAAACACACATACACACACACACACAGAGCATTTAATCAAATCTTTTGCAATACCTGATGAGTTACATAAAGCCTGCCTTCAAGCGGCACGAACAGTTAAACATTCACACGACAGATGTTTCAGCTGAAGTGTTTACTTTTCGGTGGAATAGACAGAAAGAGCGTGTGTTGCATTTTCATTCACGCAATCAAACACACACTAGGAGGACCTCGAGAGAGCGTACTTGCTCACATTGCTGATATATATGGCTGAAATAGAAAAAGGGGCACTGAGCAGAGCAGAGGGATGTTTTTTTTTAAAAAAACAGCTTGTTGAGTGATCATCTAATGTAACACACACACCAGGTTAAGAATGTTATCAGTCTGTTTAAGTCAGTCAGTCTCATGTTCTCTTTATCCCACACTTAAATCGATGTGCTCTAGACAGTCAGGCCTTTTTGTCCTTTCCCCTGACATGCACACAGCACACACTTGTGTGCACTCTCATTGACACACTGAGACAATTGTTGCCTGTAGTCTGGGTGGACGGAAATCAAGCTGCACTGTCGAGAGAAAACATCTGCTGCTCAGTACAAGTTCAATTCATTATGATTCTGCTTTACAGGAGGAGATTGCAAATTGTGAGTACACTATGAGATAGGTTGATCTGCCTCTTTAGTTATTAGCATCAGACTGATTCATCATGGTCCGTTGGTGTTTCTCAACATATAATGACTTTAAAACTAAAATCTCAAGATTTTCACAATCTTGATTTTTTTTCTGACAGCAGGAAATGATGGAACAAAAAGAATCAGCCACAGTAGCTGTTAGATGAGGAACTGCAGGCAACAGTCTGCATGTGTCCAACTCCTCAGCAAGGCAGGTAACTAACTCTTTTTACTGCATCCTGCTATTGTGCAGAGAAGCCCCTGAACTCTGTGCACCATTAATTTAGACTGTGGACAATCATGGCATGATGGAAAAAGGCCAATCGTGACTGGCCTCATTACTGAACCAAGGCAAGTTGATTCGGCTGCGCTGTAAACAGATTTTCTTCATTGTGTTTCTGTTGAAGCAGCTGCTGTGTTGCTGTGGTAGTAAACATCTGCTACCACAGTTGCTGTTATCATGGTAACCGCAGGTATCACTGAATCACTGCAGATTGAAATGTTAAGGATTCTGATTTTAATTCCCAGTTCAGGTCCCCCTCACTCTCTCCTTCCCACCCTCCCTGTCACTCCTCAGCTGTCCTAAAAAAGCACACTCTGCATACAAGCTCTTTTTGTTCTTATGAGGGCTGAAGGCTGAAAAACACATTAAAATACAAACCCACATTGACACACAGCTGGAAGGCCACACTGACACATTTAACACACACAAGCACACACGCTGTTCAGCACAGGTAAACACAGTTTATCAAAACAGCCGCCCAGCGACATCATTTCCTCCAGCTTCCTCTCCTGTTGACAGTCAGACCGCTTTGAAAGAAGATGAGACCCAGGCGGAGGCAGAGGGGAAAAAAACAACCAGCGGAAGGCTCCACATTTGCTTTTCCCACAAACCGTCTCTCCCTAGTGAAAGCATTGAATCATCAGAGATGGGTGAAAAATGAACCGCTCCCTCGAAAGCACAGGAAAGAGCAGAGAGAGGTAGTGGGTTAAAGGACACTCAATCGTAAAAGGATGGTTAAGAGGAATTATTGGATGCTGGTATTTTCATAGTAACAATGGATCATTGGGTATAATTGAAAAGCTGTAGGTCATGGTGAATTATCACCTGGTAGAGTTCCCCTCAGCTCTACAAAGCTGCATCTGTCAAACAATGAGTTTTAGCATCTGCCAGCCATAACAAAGCTAAAAGGAGAGTGTTACATTCAGGTGCTCAGAGACAGACGTGACTTTAAATTAGTGATAATGTTCTGCTGTATCTGCTGGGTGTGTATGTTGCAGTGGAAGATTATTTTTCCCATTGATTCTCTCAGTTGCTCATTTATTGTGAAACACTGGATGTCTTCCTAATTGCCTAACTAATTCAAATGGGAGGAGCTGTGAAGGGAACATTTTACACTTGTCAGAACTGCTGGTGATTTATAAAAGAATGGTTCTCATAGTGTGAAGAGGACTGGTGAGCTCACACTCCCTCACCTCAAAGGACCACAGTCTGAGAAGGCTGTGAATCGATATATGTGCCTAGAGCTACTCGAGGGCTGTAACAGTTGATCTTCTGTTCACAGCTCACCCATAAACCCCTCCTGCACTGTGTCAACATAAAATGGTTGATGTATCCGTATGATAATGTGCTGCAAATGAGATCAAATGTTGATGGGATTCACAGTAAACTGCTGATAATTTCAGTTAAATCGTGTTGTTCACACAGCAGGTGAAGAGGGCAGGAAAATGAGCGAGAGATGCGTTTTAAAAGAGGAGCCGAGGCAAGTGACATAACAGTCGGATAAGAAGTGAAATGTCTTCAAGAACCTCAAGCAAGTCAAGCTGACTTTCTTCAGACTTAGAAATTACCATGACCTGAATGACTAAGAGTATTCAGAGACAAGCGTCATCTGACTGCATTACAGAAACATCCGTGGTCATGGGATCCTGTAGGTTCAGTGTGCTGTCTCGACTTGTATAGACTGTACTCTGTGTACCTGGTTCTCTTTTTCCAGTGTTAATCTCTGTCAGTCTGTCATCTTGCAGACAGTCAACAGGTTCGTGAAACTCAAGAGACTCACAATGGATGTAATCTTACACAAATGTCTTTGGCTCGAACAAAAGATGAACACACAGATCTACTGGATCAGACCTTTTAGTTTAAACATCTTTTGGGCCACTTGGAGGCAGGAGAAACAGAATCACCACCTTAAAACACTTTCTTATTTATACATCCAACTGTAACAGACAACATGGCCGTT
>JAVQJZ010114108.1:0-20407 GCA_036025355.1 Leiopotherapon unicolor | reverse complement strand
CCGAACCCATGGGAGAGACTCGCACACGCTTGTGAGTGCATGTGTGTGTGTGTGTGTTTGTGTGTGTGTGTGTGTGTTACAGAGCTGGACTCAGATCTTACTTAAACTGGGCTGTCCACAAATTTTACCTTTCTTTGGGGGTGACAAATTTATTCCACAAGCTGACTACAAATGGTAGATCAGACAAAAAGGGGATGTGCAGAGGTGCATTATGGGAAATGTAGGAGCCTGTGTTTTTGGAGTCAGGATAGAACAGTCAGGATATACCATGAATTTTTTGTGCAGACTTTCATGTTTCCAAGAGGATCAATGCTGCTGATTTTGGTCCCTTAATTTTTCCTCCAGTGCCACCATCAGGTCAAAAATAATCATCTGTCCAATACTTATTGTTACCTGCAAAACTCATGACATCCTTATTTGTTTTAAACTAATGAGTAAATCATTGTGTTATTGAAAGCAATGTAAGCTTACGGCATTTAGCTGAAAGCACTCCTGTGCCTAAAAGATCAGCTAACGCGGCTGCTCGGTCTTGTTAAAATCTGTCTCTGCAAAGTCTCCCAGTTTGATGGATTTTCAGTACAAAAGACACAGTTAGGACTTAAGACTTGGACTCACTTCAGACTAAAAGGTGCAACATTCAAACCATCTTAAACAAGTAAAGGCTGTTTATTTACATGCACCTTGACTTAATGTATGCATACTTAAAGCGTTGATTTGCTTTGAGAAAACAGTGATCACAGGTTGTGTCATTTGATGGTCAGCATTCAGACCCAGACTTTGGCTTAAGGATCAGCGACTTGACTTCTGACACTGAGCTTCACAGACATCTCCGGTGTGTTTCGTGTTTCTGTGTGTGTGCGTCCACAAATGATATTTATCTGTGTGTTTGTTGCTATTTTGAAAAGCCGTGTGCTCTTCTTGTCTCTGTGTGTGAGAGTCATGTATGAACTGCAGGTGTGCAGGTTTTCCCCTCCAGCTCAGCACTAACTAAACCTATATCAGGGATTATTATGTTGTCCTGTCTGTCCTACTGTGTGTGCGCTTCAGTGTGTTCAGCCTCATGTACCTGACACACACACACACACACACACACACACACACACACACCCCTGTGAGTACACTCAACCTTGATGAAGTGAAAGGACGACTTGCGAACGAACAGATGGCATCACTATCAGTGCGATTACGTAACAGAATTTGGTTTCCCACATTCAGTATCGATGGTTTCAGGCGGACTCAAGACAATCTGCCTCAGTGTTTTAGAGTTACAGCCAACAACAACAGAGCTGCCACCAGCCTTTCCTTTATTCTCTCTCTATCAATCAAACGGCTGTGAAGTCAAGCCAAGATGGCTGATGGCTGCTCTTTTGTTGTCCTCTTCTGCATCTTTTTTATAACCGACTAACACCCTTCAAGGTGCGTTCACAAGGCTACGTACCACAGAAAGCTTTGTTTAAAAAAAAAAAAAGAAATCTTTTGTCTTTTCTTTTCCTTTTTGGTGTCGGTGGCTTCATGAACGCAGCCTCAACTTTGCTCCTCACTTATCTAATCTTGACTTTATGACTCACTAACTACAGTACAAGTCTACACATTGATGCATTAACAATAGAGTTGCCATGTGGGAGGAGATGGTGGGTGCGGAGGTATTTTCCTCCCCTATGAAATTTTCCACTTTTCTTTAAAACATATCCTGAATCTTTGAGTCTCTTACACCATAAATTACTCGCAATACCAGACAGAATCAGATGTCAGCAGCAAAACACCTGCACCTTTTAAAACATGCAGGGGTGCGTTTTATTGCTTATGAATTTAACTTGGCGAGAGAATAAATATGCTATTTCATCTTTTAGAAGTTACATAATCTTTTTTAAATGCTACAGTAAGTTGAGGATTGTCAGTTTTTATTTATTTGTTCATTTCAGCTGGATTTTATGCTCTGTTATTGCAAGTTTCTTTGTGAAATACTTGCAGCTGACTTCCCTCCTCACATTTTATGTACATGCATCCTTGACTTTTTTAATCAGTGAATCATATATTTTCAGAGTAGATAATATTTTTACGTATGATGTCAGTCACCTAAAAATAAAGAGGAGGCCCACAATAGATCCTCCTGCTTTGCAACTCTATACATAAATATGTAAAATATATTAAAATACACACACATAACTCACAGATGAGGAGCGTAATGCATGCCGGCCCCCTCATAACCACTCCTTCTGCTCTGCTTCTGTTTTTCTCTGTCTCCTTTTGTCTCACCTGTTCTTTCATCCTCATATTTGGTCTCTGTCCTCATCTTTTACTCTCTTTATATACTTTTTTATCTTCTAACCCCCCCCCCCCACCCCACCCACCCTCCCCCCTTTCTCCCTCTGCCACTCTGTCGTTATATCTCTCTGTCTTTTCTCCTTTTTATCTCCCTGCTCTGTTGTTAACATCCTCAGCTGTGCTCAGACCCCTGCATGAGGCTAATGCTCATAGCGGATTGGCTGTAGCTGCGTGCATGAGGAGCACTGGGGGCCCAATCAAACGCAGGCAGGAACAGGAAATGGAACGGGAGACAGGAAGCGCCCGCCCACAGGGGCCTCACAGGTACCACCACTGTCCCCCCACCCTGACTTTTATGTGTCTGCAGCGGTGCCTGTCTCAAAATCACCTCAGACCACCTCCCTCCCTCCCTCCCTCTCTGCCTCCCTCCCTCCCTCACTTCGTGTCTCCTCAGCTCAAGCTGTCCTTGAACCCACCTCAGGACTGTGTGTGTCCTCTGGGTGCTGGCTGTCTCAACAAAAAAAAAAACAACACCTCAACACCCTCATATGTGTGTCTTCAGCTCTGGCTGGCCAAAATCCCAGACCCTGTGTTTGTAACCCCTCGCACTGCACTCTCCCGCTGTGTGTGTGTGTCTGAATGTGGGGTTGAATCCCATGGCGGTCTGAATGTGTGTGTTACTACATACAGTAACTTCTTATCACTCTTTGTGTGTGTGTGTGTTTGTTGCAGTGCAGTAAAAACCTGCTTTGCTGGGCTCTGTGTCGCCATCGAGAATAAAAAAAAAAATAAAGAGAGAGAGACGGAGTCGCTCTCTGCTTTTCCGCGCTTCACTGCCTCCCTTCATTGTTGTGCTGCTCTTTGTAGCTGTGTGCTGCCGAGGCTTCAATCTGCTCTTTGTGTGCTGCTGATGTGGAAGAGCTGCAGTCCGTCACCGCGTCTCTGTCCTGTGTGTCGCTGTGCGGTTGCGGCGGCAGCTTATGTTCAGCATCCTGTTTGTGTTTGTTTGTGTTTTTTTTTTTTTGCTCTTTGCAGCTCTGTTTGTGTGTGTTACAGTACTGATGTTGTTGCTGTGAGAGGAGGGGAAAGTGAAATGTTTTGTACAAGAAATCTAAAAAATGTCACATTTCATAGATTTTTAAAAACTGAGACAGCTCATCTAGAATCTGAGATGAAGGACTGATCTTATTTAACATAATTAAATAATAATAAGAAGTATGACTAGACATGCAGGAAAGCATGACAGGTCCGAGCATCCTGCAGATTTCAGTAGATTAACAGTAGATTCAGATATAACTCTGAATATCGATTCAGTAATGAATTGCTTAGTTGGACAAATAATCAAAGAAGAAAATGTTTAGAGTGTCATTAAAATCAAAATATGTAAAATATATAACTAATGCCATGAAAACACAGAATAAATCTTAAATCTCAGACTGCTCAACCAGAGGAAGCTCTACTATCCTCTGGTTCTTATTACTGGGTTGAACTCAGGCTCAAGTGGTGTTAGCGAGTTAAAAATATAGTCAGGATTCAGTCCCATACGTGCCTTAAAGGTGATCATTAAAGGCTTCAAATCTACTCTAAAACATTCTCCAATTAGATCTTGTAAGGAGTCTTACTGCGGTACTTTGAAGTGACGGTAATTGCAAAGGTAGAGACGGTGATTGTTAACGTAGTCTTAGTCTTCAGCGTAGCTCAGCTTAAACTGGAGCAAAATTTGTTAAGAATGAATCAACTGTAAATCCAAACTGTTAACAGCGGGATGAAGAGAGGGAGGAGGTAAAGCTCAGTGCTCAGCCTCTTTTATTACCTTCCTCCTCTCCTCTATTGATCAACACAAGCCCCTGATTTATAGCTCGCTGCTGCAAAGCCTGCTGGGTAATTACTAAGGCTGAGAAGAAACGGGAGAGTTAACGTGGGGGATGGGGGCCGGCGCTCACATAGACACAGGTATCTGCGCACGCCGTCTTTAAAAATAGACACACAAATTTACAGACTTGCCATTCACACATACCAACACACACACACACACTAGTTTTCCAAACACACTGATAGAGTGCGGAGTGTGTACCACGTCTCCGCAGAGACGATCCACTAATGTTCAACATATATCATATCCTCCACATATCAGTATATGTAAATCAATAAAGTAATACAGTCGCCCGCTGAGGCTGAATTACTCCAGACTGTGGAGGCCACATTCATTTCCAGTGTTGATATACTGCAGCGGTGCAGCAGATGGTAGATTGCTGTTTGATAATCAGATTAAAGTCAAACCTTTGTTTTGTTCGAGCAGGTGGGTGTTCTGATCAGAAAGTTTTAAGTTTGTGGATCTGCAGCGATCTGTCAGCTGAGCTTGTGCCCGACTCATAAACAGCATGGCTGCGAAATCCCATCCACCGTGCGATGCTTGCACAGCGCCGCATCATCGTGTGCTCGTTTGTTCGGTATGAATGTGTGTGTGTGTGTGTGTTTTCTGCTTGTTTATCCTGGTATGCTGTTGTGACCTTCCCTCTATGCAGTAACTCACCTGACGTCAGAGCAGCTCTGTGTTTTGGGTTTTTTTTTGGGAAGAAGAGGAGGAGGAGGTGGGGGGGTTCGTGCTGCCGGCTGACTGACACCTCCCTCTCTTGTGTCCTCCAGTGAACAGCCTGGCCCGGTCCAAGTACTGCTGACGCCCAATCAGGAGGAGGAAGAGGACCAGGCAACGCCCAACCAGGACGCTGCTCTGGGCCCGGGCCCGCCCCCTCCACCCTATCGGCCCCCGCTCACCCTCAGCATCGCTCACCCTTGCGCCCCTTCCAGCCAAGGGGGGGAGGAGGAGGGTGGGTGCGTGGGGAGGAGAGGGGAGGAAGGCGAGGATGGGAGGGAGGGGACGGGGGTGAGGCTGTGCGAGTTGCTGCAGGCAGGGGGGGTGAGTGTCAGACCCCTGGGGAAGCACTTAGCCATCTCTCTGCCCTCGCTTCCTCTGCGTCTCTGGGATACACACACCACACACACCGCACACTCCACACACCTTGAACCTACACACACACACCCTCCCCCTCCGCCCTCTACTCCTCCCCCATCTTCCCCTCTGGAAGCCTCCGGGCAAAGGAAACCTCTCACGCCTCTCTGGCAGGCCCCCGAGCCCCACTCTCCCGCCGGCGCTGCTCAGCATTGGCCGAGGCACGGAGCCGTGGCCGACAGCGGCACGCGTCATTGGTCCTCCTGGAGTTTGGACCGCCCCGACGCCGTGGTGACGCCGTACGACACGCCCCCGGACCGCTGCGTCCCCATCAGGCCGCAGACGTCCAGTCAGCACTACTGCTACAGTTGCCAGTCCTCTCCAGGGCACTACAGCTCCCAGCATGCCCCAGGGCAACACGGTGATCCCTGCTGTGACCGAGAAGAGGCTGAGCTGTCTGAGCTTGACTCCCTTTACCAGGCCAGTCTGCAGGCTGGAAGAACAGGTACACACACACACACACACACATATCCACCAAGAGCTGCACAGCAAACAAGTGAGATGTTTAATTATGGTGTCATATATCAGTCGATTGATCAAGTGGCTGATCATCAGAACATTTATCAACTGTGATAATCAATTAATGGTGTGTGTGTCATTTATCAGCCATTGCATTTATTGTTCAATATAGCTCAGAGAAACAAGCAATTTATAGAAGCTCCCTGGGGTGATGGGAACTGATTGGTATTTTGCAGATTTCACAGACTTGATTAATCAATAAAAAACATGTAAGCTATTATGTTTCATTCCTACTAGACACAAGGCTAAAAAATGTCCTTTGAGTCATGTAAGATGCTTTGTACTGAAAGTGACAAGTGAAAGTGACAAAATGATTGTGTCATTGTATTATACTGTATTTGTATCATCCCCTGTACTATAAGGATTAGTATACAGCATATAGATTATACTGTATGCACAGCAGAAGAGTATTTTTTCACTCTGTTGCTGCTTTTTGCCTTTTTGTGTGGATCATCTATTTTCCAGTCTCTTTCCAGTTTCCAGAGGTCTTTTGGTTTATTGGTTGTATTAATTTTGATCCCAAATCCAAAGTTTCCTAAGATAAACTACAGCCAAATGTTTATAAATTGAGGCACAAGGTGTATTTTAATTTTTTTATTTGCTGAAAAGGTACAAAAAAAAAAACGGTATCTTGTGTTTGAACGGCTGGAACAGAATCTCTATCAAATATATCGTTATGTTGTAAAAAGCTTGTTTTTGACCTCCAGCTCTGTCTGTGTGTGTGTTTTCAGGCTGCAGCCCATCAGAGAGGCTCATATCCAGGGTGGGAGGGCAGGCTCGCTCCAAGACCCCCAACGCAGACATGGAGAGGAGTGTGTACGGGGTGGACTGCACCAGCACCCCCACCTACTTCAACAAGGTATAATCGACGCTGTCTTTCTAGCACAGCCCACCCTCCCCCCCCCCATCCCCTCGCATGTTCACGGGCCACCAGTTTGGATCCATTTTCCAGCGTCTGACAGATATTTTCTCCCTCCCCTTGCAGCCAATGATGTTGCGGGATCTGCGCATTGGGGCGGAGCCTGATGATGGGGAAAACCTGAGGCGAATTGGACGCAGCCTGAGCGGCACGGTAGTGACCCCGCGCCGCAGCCGCCTGACTGCAACCCGCAGCTTCGTGAGTGTGACTTCCTGTGCTCTGCTGCCTCCCCGTGGCCGTGCTGTTGAACTGCATCTGCCCGATTGTCCTGGCTCGGCACTTTACACATTGCTTTTTCCCTGTGCTCTTCTTCCCCCTGCTGTTTGTCTCGTTTTTTCCTTTTGTCCTGCTGTTTCGATTTTCCAATCTGTCCTCCTCTCTCTCTCTCTCTCTGTCTGCGCCTCTCGCCCCTCTTCTCTCCTCTCTCAAAGGTGAAGCAGGCCGATGTCAGTGCCTCCCCTTGCTTACTTCCTCTCTTCTGAGTCCCTGTTGCTATTCCACCACTATCACCTCCTCCATCCTCCTCATCACCAACACCTTCTCATCACCACCTCCCTCCACTGCTTTACAGGTAAACACTGCGCTGAGCTCATTTTGTGTTACATTTGTAGGCTGGTAAGATTGTGCACATTTCCCCGGTTGAGCTACTTTGAGTGCCAGCTGAGAGCGTTTCAGTGCAATTTAAAATCAGGCCAGAACAGCAACATAACTCTTTTTTTTTTTTTTTTTTAATATTTTGTAAATTCATTTTTTTGGTGATTTTTACTTCCTAGCAAACCAGGCTCATCTGGCACAAAAGTAGGCTAAGCCCCCGTTTGCACACAGCTATATCCTGGGGATGTGCACTGGTTCGTGATAACAGCAGCGAGCCAAAGTTTGTTTTTGTCTGTGGGAAAATGTGTCAAATTTAGTTTCTTTTTAATGCAGTTTAAAAAACTTCTTCTCATCCAAGAATATAAGCAAATATTTAAATTACAATGCAACATTAGTTTAGAAATAAAACACCTATCTTTCTTCTTGTAGGGCAGAATTCATAGCTGAGTTGTGCACAAAAAAAACAGTGCAGATTATTTCCACATTTTGATTCTGAATAAACACATTCTTAACACTCTACCAGTTTGCAGTCGACTTCAAATGTGTTTCACTGTTTAAGTTTTAAACTTCTCTCCACCGGCTGAATTTGAGCTCATGCTCGTCCTCTCCTCTCTCTCCCTGTGCAGGAGCTGTCGGGCGGTGCAGGGAGTTTCTGGCTGTGTCTGACGGGGGTCAAGCTGTCCTCTGACCAGAGTCCCACTCTGCTTCACTAGTGTCTCACCGCATCCACCGCCGCACTTTGGGGCAGCAGCGCCGGGGTCCCTCGACGGCCTCGCCTTTGACGGACCTGGAATGGGCTCGGGAGGATCAAAAGTCGACTCCTTTTCCTGCTCATCCTCCTCCTCCTCCTCCTCCCTCAAACGACATGCACACGCAAACACATGCACGCACACATGCACATCTGCACTGACGTAGAGCCTCCCTCAGCGCCTGCAGCACCCTGCTTAGCCCTTCCTTGCCTTCCTCCCCTTCCTCTCCCCCACCTTGACCTACTATTCTGTCTATGCAGTCACTCTGACCCCCAACTACAACCTCAACCTTCCCCTCTTACTTCCCGGGACTGTTGTTTTTCTTCTCCCCCTGGGTTTCCCGAGGGATACCCCGCACAGTCAGCCTGGCGAGCTTACCGCTTTCTGTAGTGTCGTCGGCCCGGTCGCTCGCCTGCCGGGTCAGACGGGGACCTGAGCTCTCGGCGGACTCGCCTCCACCCGACGGGACCCTCAGCTCAGGGGGAGGCTCTTACCAAGTAGCCACGCCTCTTCCTCTTTCTTCACGGGCATTTTTCCTGTTGGACGCACACGTAGCCGAACTGGGTCTGTTTCAGATGGACAGCCATATTTTTTCTCTTTTCGGTTTTCGGTTTGTTTCTTTCTTCCTGTGTGCGCGCACAGTAAACCCGCCCGAGACCGAACTCTCTAATAACTAAAAGTCATGTACAGAAAAACTCATGTATGAAACCTGTATGTTAATTAATAAGACCTTATGGAATGTTGATAATGATAATTAACGAATATTGATAAACTTAAAAGTGGTACTTCCTCATGTCTGCATTTCAAATAGGAGTGGAGTGCACTTCACAAGTGTCTAGCTGGAGTTTCCGCCCCCCCCAAACCGCTCGCCGACCTAATGACAGCTCTCCCGTTTCTACCGGGAGATTAAACAAGAAAAGCGCTTCCTTTTTTCTCTGCTTCTGTCCTCGTTCCTTTCTATCTTTCTTTCCTTCATTCTGTCTTTCTTGCTCTCTTTTATTCGCGCTGGCTTTCTCTCTTCCAAACAGGAAACGGTAGCACCAGAATATAGGCCAACAGGGGAGGAAAGTCGAGAGGGAACGAGAGTACGTAGACGAGGAATCCCTCCTCTTTAGGCTTTATTGATGAAAACAGAGATGACTCAAGTGCGCTTTGCAAGGTTACTGGGCAGAAGTGCACTTTCCGAAGGCTATTTGACTGAGAGGCAGCTGGAGTCGATGGCGTCTGTTTTACTTAAAGGCCTCAGGTGAACTTCAGTGGCACTTATGAATTCACACTTTTCTTATTTCTCCCTCCCACTGAAACCGGTTTCGAGACCTCAGATGTGAATAGAAAACGCTCATCTTCAGCCTGAGACAGTGACATGTCTAATATGAATATGCTTTATATGATATATATGTATTAGAGGTATATTTTCAGCCAGTGAGCTATCTTCTTCAGAGATGTCAACCATCCCTCAGTTGTATGAACAGTTGTGACACAGTGCAGTTATAACTTAATTCACTCCCCCTTTACTGAGGAGCTTTCGACGTGTGTAGAGTACATTTATTATATGCTTTATTCTATTAAATATTATATGAAATAACAAAGTCCTTATAAAAACAACCGGCCAATGTAAAATTCTTCAAGAATTTACGGATGTTGATGGATCGTTGTAACTAAACCAAAGGTTGGCACTTAACTCAGAGAGGGTATTAAACATTTGCTGTTTGTATTTTAATTTAGATTTTGTTTTGTTGTTTTTGATTGATTTATTTTTTTGTTTCTTTCTTTGTTTGTTCTGGATGTGGGAGAATGTAGCCAATTGTAGCGCATGAGTCCGCTATGCAAATCAACCTTCCCTCACGATCCTGTATCAGAGACAGTCAGGAGGCAGACACACCCACCCACGGGCGCTCTCATGGACTCTGGCAGAGACACGGAGAGGAGGAGATCTCATGTTTAATGCTGCTGGTTGAACTTTGTTGTTCTGCATCTACTTACTATGTTTTAACCAATGGAATGCAAAAAGAGAGCAACGAGGAGGGAGAGAGGAGCGAAACAGGAGGGGGAAAGAAACAAAGAGAACGAATGAATGTAAACATTTAAAAAAAAAAAAAAGGATGAGTGTGTGTTTGTGAATGATGCGACGGTCGGAGACGGAGAGAGGGCCGGAGAGTCGACTGCTGCAGGTGGTTTACTGTTTGTGGGTGTGTGTAGACTGTGTGTCAGTTCTGGGGTGGTGTTGCCGGGGAAAGAGGGAACCTGTATTTTTGCAATAAAGTTATTACCAATGCACTCCCACAGGGGGCGTAACCACCGTAAAATGTCCGCGTCGTCATTTGTTTGTGGAAAAATCAGCAGCTGACGTGTTCCTCAGACGATGAACAGACTGAGTTTGTTTGTTTGTTGCTGCAGTTCATCAGGTGGATGTGATCCCTCGATCAAAGAGCCAAACACTGACTGGAGCAGCGACTGATCTCCAGCAGGGGTCGACAGACTCTCAATGAGGTTCTTGAGAGAGAAGATGGAGATTCTACCAGAAGGACAAAGGAGCAGCAGCTGATTGGAACCTGAATTCTTCTCACATCACTATCTTAATCAGGACATTTTTCAGTTTATTATATAGAGGCCCTATCTGGGATTTTGACCCTGCACGGTCCGTATCACTGAAGACGACAAGCAGAAACGTCTGTAAAGTTCCTTCAGACAGTCTCTTTGTCATGTTGTTGCAGCAGAAAACCATGGATACATTTCATTCAAATTCAGAGGCCACAGTACGAGAAGTTAGTGATGAGATCAGATACAAGCAAGCCCTCTGGATGAAGGCTCCTCCAACATCACTGCTGCTGGGTGTCAAAAGATAAATCTGAAATAAAAGCTTTGGAGCTTGCAGCTGTTTCAGGTGAATTAATAAATTTCATAAGATGTAGATAAAATATGCTTAATAAAATGAAAGTAGCTGCAAAATGAACAGCATTGATGGAATAACCTGGTCATTCAGTATATTCATCAATGCTCTTACTTTCACTATTAAACACAGCCTTGAGTTCTATTGTTGTTTTTCTTTGATTTGATTTCACCAAACGTTTAAGTGATTGCCGATCACAGTCATTCAGAATTTTTTTCTGGCCACATTTCGTCTTTGAAGACGATGGGTCCCCACAATCCTTCCAGTTTTTAATAATGCGTTGGACAGTTCTTAACCCAATTTTAGTAGTTTTCGCAATCTCCTTAGGTGTTTTCACTGCTTGATGAATGTCAATGATTTGACCCTTCTCAAACAGACTAACATCTTTGGCGCAACCACAGGATGTGTCTTTCAACATGGTTGTTTAAGAAATGAGAAGCAGCTCACCAGTTGGGGTTAAATAACTTGTTGCCAGCTGAAAGATATCGCTCATGCAGCAATTATCCAATTGCAATTATCCAATCGGAAGCTCGTACCTAATTGCTTAGTTAAATCCAGATGGTGACTTTTTTTTGGCCAGGCAGCGTATTATCAATGCATTATGTTCTCAGTCTGCAGTTTGTCCCTCTACCACTAGATGTAAGCAGCGATACACCGACCTCCCTCATGCCTTTACACAGTCCCTCCCACTCATTCACACGTCTACCAGCAGTCATCACCGACACATAAAAACACTCTAGAAAATGCGCTCTTTTCACTCAGACAGCCTTTACTTGTCAGACTTCTTTCTTTTAACCCGAGGTGACAATTAAAAGTTTTGACAGAGAGAAACAGGAAGAAGATAACAGAAATCCCCACAGAGCGGAGCAGGGAAAAGGTGATGAATCAATGGCAATTCACACCCACTTTTCTCCAGCATGGGGACAGTACGTTTAATGGTTCTTTTATTGGCCGGTGTGTGTTCATGTTTTTTTGTTTGCTCTCCTTTTGGGAGACTGATATGAATTCAGTGTTGTTGCAATGTGCACATCTATCTATGAAGTAATATAAAAGAGTGCCAAGTGTAGTGATCGTGATTAGTGATGAACAGAAAATGTCAAAAAGCTGATGTACTGTTACGCCTCTTGTGTCTTTGCTTAGAACAAACTTCAGACTTCACATATGAGGGAAGAAGTTTGCAGTAAAAGCTAATAAAATGTAAAGCTTCAACGCGATCTATGTGTAACAGACCATACAAGTTTCAGGTGTGTGCAAGGAGACAAGTATGAATTCATAAAAATCTCCCCGTCACCGAGGCGTCTCTAATTAGAGTCAGAGTAGTGAATCGGATCGTTGCTTTTCTAATGAATGAGCTGTTGCTAAGATAATTGGACCTCTCTCTTGAAATGTCACTGTCACACGTTGTGCATTGAGGCCACTGCTCATTCAACTGAAATGAATCACGAGGAAGATATTAACATGTAAACTCGTACATGTACATGACAAGCAGTGATGTGGGAATGGACATCTACCATTGAAATTGATTGAAATGTCATTAATTTGGCAGGTTTGTGGACTAAATATTGGATAAATCAAACTTTTCTAAGACCAGAGTGGTGCAGACATCAAACTTGTACCTCCAAGTACAGATAATAGTGTTGGAAAAAAAAGATTTCTATGTGATCTATCTGGGCTAGTACAGACTAGACTTGCAATTATAGGTGAGGTAGAGTCTGCGAGAACACAGGCTTTCAGGCCAAGATTAGACCTGAAAGCCTGTGTTGCGATGAAGTGGGTTGACACAATAAATAGAGATGGTGAACAACAACAGAGAACACAGATGATCCACTTTTTGAATACGAGGGTGACTTTTAGGGCGCTGCCTGAAACCCCATGAAATTATATCACGATTATTTCATCAACACTGCCCCGTTTGGATGCAGCTGACTTTAAAGTGCTTATATTTGGGAAAACATGTACGCATAATTTGACGCACTGGTGTTAAGAAGAGATTTCTACCTCAGAACTGACATGAAGGTAATCACACACCTGTTCTGAAATACTAATCAGTGAGTGTGTGTGTTAGTGAGTGGATTAACAGCAGCACATCTCATGAAGCACTGTTTAAAAAGTCTCTCTGCAAAAGTTACTGCTGATAGAAATAACTAGCAGAGAGTCCAGGATGAAATTTTAGGGGGCTAGGAAATGATTTGTCACATAAGAAATCATAATAAAAGATCTTGCAAGTTCAGAATCGCAGTTGTTGAGTTCTTTGGCTTGAATCAGGCTGGATCTTTAAAGCACACAGAGACGAGACAAGGACCTGACACACGAAGTATGTCTGACAATCTGGAGATAAGACAGACAATATATACACATGAGGTAAGGAGCAACAGGTGGAAACAATCAGGGCGGGGCAAACAAACACACCTGCAGGAAACACACAATGGGAGGAGTTAAGGGACCTGAAATAAGAGGAGAGTTAGGGATTTCAAAATAAAAGACAAACCAGAACAGCAAACAGGAACATGACAGACACAGAAACTTAACACACAAGAATAGTTCCCAAAAATATCAAACTTTTCCTTTAGAATAAAATACCAATTCAAATTAATATGACTTCACTGTATGCAAGAGAATTCAAAGGAACATCATAAAGTTTACAATTATAAAATGCTAACAGTAATACATACTGCTAAGCAGGTATGATGTTTATCATAACCTTAGGCTGGAAGTCTTTACAAAATAAAACTAATTCAAATTGAAATCTGATTCGAAATCGGAGTATCTGTATGAAATTTAACTGCAATCATCCAATGCATTTTTTTGTTTGTTTGTTTGTTTGTCGTTGTTGGCACACCAACTAAAAGATCTTAGCATTGTGTACGCTTCCTGTAGTCACATCAAGTTTAAGACATCTCATTCATGCAAGTAAAACACATCCAAATGTGAATGATCCCTCAGCTCAGCTCCTCATGCGGAGGTGTCTGAGAACAGATTATAGCAGCGCCCACAGTGACCAAACAGGCCAAGTACATGTTGAAATACAGCTTGAGAGGCTTTCAACAAGAGATGGTATGTCAGGAAGGAGGCTGGACTGCAAATCTCAGATCACACGTAAGGCACGCTCCAGATGGGGAAGTCCGCAAAACAGAAAATCCTTTTTGAAAATGAATTAGCAGCAAGAATCAAAGGACAAGGGCATAAGGACCAAAATCCAAACCACATCACGCAGAGAGACGAAACAGACATAAGTATATAATATTTTGTTAACCATCTCATTGCCTCGATCTCTTCCATCTACATACATTAAAACTACAACAATCAAACTTTTTGCTCGACTCGTGGTTACTGCACACCTCTACAACGAACGCTCCATCACTCCATAACTGTTGCTTGAGGCAAGTGTGTTTTCTCGATGTGTCTGAGTGTTTGTTTTGTAAAGTTTGTTTTCTTCTTTCTGTCATCTGATTGTCAAACGTTTGACTTCTGTCCGAAATAATCAGTCGAACTCTTGGCTGATGATCTCAAAAATTTTGTCTTGTTATTTTGACTGAGTAAGACAAAATCTGACCCAGGATCTAGCCTGGAGCGTATTTTGTGTTCTGCAAATTATAAAGGCCTGTGAAGCAAACTGTGATTTATTATATAGAATTTTTTTTGTGTTTGTAAATACTAAAATGTTGAGCTCAGGAGCAGGCAGAAAGAAGCTGTAAACACGACTTCGGTTTAACATAATAAGATGAAAGTCCTGACGCGATCATCGCACATGCTCCTAGTATACTTCATATCAACTATGACTAAATAAATAATGGTGTTTTAATTGTTTTGTATACAAATGCATGCCCACGTATTCAGAAATAATGCAGCATTGTAACGCTAACAATGTTAGCACATTAGCTTACAGTTTACACACATTAGAAGTTTGCTGTCTCCAATCCTACAGAATCAGAAAATGAATGGAGGAACGTGCTGAAGTGTGTGAGAGAGCATTTTTCTTTATGTTTTTTTCGTACAACTAACTTATTTAACGTGCTTAAATAGTTAACATTAGGAGTGAAAACTGTTCGAACTAATTCTCCGGTTTCTGTTTGGGTAGGAAAACCTTTGGGCAAAGAACATTATAAACACGGTACTGATTTCTTTATGTCTATTTGATATGAAGTGTCATTTTACTGCATTTAATCACAGTTACGTTTGACTTTTGTGACTGACTGTGGCGGCTGGTATGTTAGAAAACTCTTGTTTCTGTAGGTACTAATCTTCAATAAGTCATTTTTAAGTTATCCTGCTTTAACTTCTTATATTTCTTTCTTTCTCTGGCAGTGGACATCCACAGAGGCATTTCATTTTCATTTTAGTGTGTGGTCATTTACGTCACATATGGGATTACTCATAAATACTAACGAATGAAATACTCTCACACCAGCACCAATCCGAACATTGCTGTACACTGAAGAAAGCCTGCGTGCAGCATTTTAATCAGACATCCAAGATGCAACACGTGCTTTATTACTAAAAATACAGTCATTTGTTTGCCCTGAGTTAAATTAAAGCAGCAATTACTTTATTTTCCTTTATCTATAAATCTATCTATAGTCTTTCTTTTCTCTGCTCATCCTTTCCCTCCCTCCTTGGGGCCGGCGGCGGGGGTGATGCGGGTCGTGTCTGACGCCCGAGCTGCCTGTCACGGTGAAAGGCGCACGTGCGGGGGGACTCACGTGCGGCGTGGTGGCAGACAGGCGCGCACGTTCTCTGCAGGAGAGTCATCATGGGGCTAAAAATAGTGCCCGGGTGGAGAAGGGAGGGGAGCTGGAGAAGACTACAGCGGAGAGAAATAGAAACTCGGTGGTTATTTTTACCCAGCACGTCCTTCTGCTGCATCCCAGGCGTGACTGCCTCCATGTAAAACCTTTTATTTTTTTTTAATTTATTGGTCTATTTTTATCTGCACCCTCCCTGACTTCTAAAATCTTTGTTCAGTTGCACCAAGAGTCTTTTTTTTTCAAGAAGTCTATGACTCAGGTTTATAAAGTAAATGGCTGGCGTACAGCCTCCGTCATTAACACCCACACACCCCCGCTCTCACCAGTTTCACCGCTCAAGTTCAACTTTCCCGGACAAATCACTGCACTTTACCCGAAAACACGCACAGCCGGTGGTCAGAAATGACTCGTCTGAAAAGAACTACATATCTGTGGACCTACAGCCGGATGGATGCATTACCATAGCAACCACGACTTACCCATTAACGGGTTACACGTGCCGAAACTGAGTCATTCTCTTTACCCCATTCATCAATTCATGAATTGGTTCATTCATTCAGTCACCCATTGACGCATTCATTTTTCTGCTTTTCTTTGTCCCTCACACATTGATGCTTTAGGCGAGGGCACTTTTTAAGTCCCTATTAATATTCATAAGCACCAAAAAAATCATTTAATTGTGTTGTATGTCAAAAGCAGATATAAGTGTTTATTAATGTTGTTGATGCCAATATCCATGAACACCTATCAGTTGAGGCTTGCATGTATATAACACATACACAAATGTTTTAATTGTATACTAATGCAATACACATAAACACATTTAGCTGCACGCAACTGCAGCATTGAATGTTTCAGCCCTTTTATTCCTATTAAAGGTTCATATGCTGCTAATCATGCACCTCCACTTCCTCCTGCTGTACAAGTGGAGCCAAAATATCACACACATAGCACAGTGTCGAGGCCCCACCCACACACCCACCCGACTTGATGAGTAATCAATGATTAGGAATTCATAGCTAATGACGACCCGCTAAAGTTTAAGTTACATCTCCTGGCTTGCCTACTCCTCATTCAGTTGCTATAAAGACGTCTGCAGGTGCATTACTATTTCACTTTGACAGCTGTCCATCATGACGTTTTTGTAGCATGATAACTACTTAAATCCAGATTAGTACACTTGAACAAATAAGAGCACAATAATACAATAATTGGCAGAAACCATCCATCACAGGACACTTTTTTTTTAGTTGTCCCATCTGATAACATGGAGGGGGCGGGACTCAGACCTGTACTGCAACCAGCCACCAGGGGGCGATCCACATGTTTGGGCTTCACTTTTGTGGAGCATCTTTACGTGCAGTCTTTGTCGTGATCCAGTCCCAACCAAAAAGTGATGTGACAAACGTGAGTATAAATGACAGGCGTAGCTAGTAGCTCTCTGTGCTGCTTTGCTAGCCAGCTTCATAAATCTTATGAATAAGATGTGTTGCAGGTTGTGAGTTTATGTTGTGCTGCCTGTTATTTGATGTCCACTAATTGTGTAAGTATGTAAGATATGAAAAAAGGTAAGAGAAAATTATTTTGCTCTGATTTAATGCCAAAAAAGTGAGTAGAAACTATTTTGATAAATGCTCTGCTCTCCAGGGTCAGGAATGAACTTCCATCTTCAAACAGAAAGTTGAGCAGTAGCAATCTCAGCAAAAAACGAACACTTTATATAAGTTAGTTTTTCATTGCAGGGCTCTTGCAGTGAATTGCATTACATTCTGCCATTTTTTCTGTTTATCTGGACACATTTATTCTGTGGAAACTTTGGCTGGCAGTCCCACCGCCACTGGCGTTTTGTAAATTGAAGTGAGTGGGAAACAGATTTGATGCAAATTTGTGATGTGTACATAACTCAGATCTTTCTTTTTCCTACGATGATCAAAACAAGTGTGCTGCCAGCCTGCATGGTCAAACATACACACACACAGACAGACCCATAAACCTGGTATTATTCTCTACAGAATAAAAGTCAGAAGTATCTCACAGGGCTTTTGATTACACTCTCTGCAGCAGGGGGTATACGTTTTTTTTCTTTTAAAACCTCCTCTGCAGCTGTGCCGGCTGACAGGGAAAGACTGAAGAGGTTTAATGCAGGCTACATGGTTAAGCAGAAAAAACAACATCACGGGAATAATGGCTGGGAGATGTGAGAACAAGCTGTAATCACTGCAATTATTATTATCAGAATCACTTTTGATTTTCAGCCCTCGGCAGCACAGTCCCCATTGTGTGTGTGTGTGGGAGAGAGATGGCGGTATTTCACTATTCTCCGCCCTGTTGAACATTAACCCTTAATCTGTCACAATAATGCTTGATGCCAAGGCCATCCACTCTCTCCAAACATAATAGATCTCTTCCTTTGCCGATCTCTCCCCTTTTTTTTCTTTCACCGTATTTTCCACCCTCGCTCTCTCTCCCTCTTCCTCTCTGCCTATTAAGTCATTCTTTCTGACTCTCTCTGGGTCTTTTCTCAGTATTTATAATCCTTCCTATTTTTCTCCATGTTCTGCTCCCTTTCAATCATCCTTCCAACATCTCATATCTCCCTCGCCTCATCCCTCCAGATCAGGTAGCTTAACTGTTCCCTGACACTCGTGGAGCAGCTCCCACCAGAGCACACATTATTAATAAAATACTGAAACGATCGATGGAAATATTATCTGAATGAGAAAAAAAGATATTGTATATTAATGTCATTGGAAGATGTTTTATTAACGGTTTAACAATGTTTTTGTTGCCTAACCTTGATCATACCTTACTCATGTTTTATTTACCACCTCTTCTGAAATGTAGATATTGCCGAAAGTGATCATTTAAAAAAATTGCTTATAGTTGGCAATATACATTTTTCAGAATCACCCAATACTGATGTTTTTATTTGACAATTACTCTATGACATTGCATTTTTTTTTGGGGGGGGGGGACTAACATCCTTGGATGGAGGGTAAATGTGCTATTCAACAAAATGACACAGCCAGACCGACACTTTCACGGCATTAAGGCGCTTTACTATCAGTCAGTAGGTGATTTGTTTGACTTTTAATTTACCAGTTTACCAAACTGGAGCACCCCTCTGCCCTCACACTGCAAACCAGCACACACACCTTTATCTACACCTCCCAAAGGACACAGTTGCAGTCATGTATTCAATAAAATATTAAGTCACAGAGGTGGCGAGGTCTGGGTGTGCATGCTCTGCTGCAGACACACGACTGAATGATCTTATAAATATTTTAAGAATACAACAGACAGCAGTGTGTCTCTGTGATCCTCTCGCTCATCTTTGGCTCTGTGATACTCCATGTCACATTATCATGAATATATATCAATACATTATAAAATGAAGTGAGAATCTCTTATATAGTCTGCAGAATATTATAGATCCATGACAAAAGAAGGTGGGGCTGAAAGAAAATCGTACGTTAACGAATCAGTCCTTTAGTTCAGCACCATGGAGAGCTCCTTAGATTTATCAACGCACAGTTATTGATATTTCAGACCTGTGGTCGAAGCAATGAATTATAATTCATACAGGCCTCAAACCAGTCAGATAAAAGATCAGTGAATCAGCCAGAATAAACTAATATTCATCCATCTGGAGGCTCTGAGTCTATGTGCGCCTTTGGGTGAAGGTATTATCATCACTCCACAGTCCAGGTGTTTCCACGTGGGAAGTGACCTGATCAAGGCCTAGACAGCAAATATTATCCCTGTACATATTCTAATTTTGCATAATAACGTGTTGCATGTGTTACTGCAGCCCTCTTCTCCAGATTCAGTTCATTTATGTGCTCATAGTGCAATTTGCTCGTGCCTCGTCGAGGCTCCTTTGGGTGGATTCATTGCTTCTCAGAAGAAATAAATGGAAAGCAGCAGTTTTGTGTAGCTTTTCCACATTCAGTCTGCCAATACTTGAACTTTCTACATGCTACAAAGACAAAACACACTGCTTGCTCCACACTCATGATGGGATTAGGATTTTGTCCAGCAGAATTATCCAACATGAGAGCAGTTTTTAGAGGTATTTGGCTGACATAACTGCATGTTTTTCCATCATCTGTGGTGCTGCTTGTTCCTGGTTATGTTTGGTTTTGGGTTACATCGGAGTACATCTGAGTGACTGACAGAGACATCACTTGATTGGCATTTCTTAGTCCTGGAGAGAGATTTTACTCTCCTCATCAGCGCTGCCATCCTCCATTCATCTTTGCTGACCAGCCGAATCACCCTCATCCGGAGCCCTCAGTTATAATTGGATGAACAGCAGGACACCAGCCAGATTGTGTGTGCACTTCGCATGCATGCCTTGAGTACTGGGCCAATTTAACGTGGACTTAGTTCGCTGCAGATTACATGAAGATATGGTCACAGCATCCTGTGAACCAGATTTAACGGTGTGACTTGCTCATGTTAGATCCCTCCCTGATCTCCATACAGATGGACCACTGTCTTGCCAGCTCCCCTCTCTCTCCCTTTAAGACCTGTCAGACTGACTCCACATTATCTTTAGTGCTTGTAGCTGACTTTTCATTTAAAACAAGCCATATGAGCTATCTGATCAGCCTCCAGGAACATACTGAGATCCCATAGCAGCACAAAAGCCTTTGTATGCCGCAAGACACTTCTACAGTTCTTTGCTGAAAGTTAGATGATAAGGCCACATCT
>JAVQJZ010114077.1:0-11790 GCA_036025355.1 Leiopotherapon unicolor | reverse complement strand
ATGTCAAATTAAAAAAAATATTTCTCTTACAATCCAGAAAATTGGCTATTTTACCACATATATATGACAAGTTATTGAATGTCAACATGAGAAAATCAATTGATTTTAGGAGCTGACATTTAACAGAGATAATAGATTACAAATGAAGGACTACGCAAATACTCACTTGTTCACTACTAGAACAGACCTTAAACAGAGATGGTGTGAAGTTCAGCTACAGAGAGAGAGCACATGCAGGTGTGTGAAAAATGATTAGAGTGATTTAGAAATTTGGTTTAGAAGTCAAATTGTAACAAAGAATTATTTTTACTACATAATATAAAAGGGAAATGTATTGAACGGTTGGTTGCAAAAATTCCAAAACAAAAAAAAAACATGTTGCACAAGCAGCTTAAGTACCAACATTAGGAAGGTAAACAGATATTCATTTTCTCTGCAGCTCAGCATTGCGGGACTTACCTTGGATGCTTCCAGCATGTTCCATCACACTGTCTTCACACTGAATCCATGAACACCACACAGTCTGGCCTGTGAATGGAAACATGGCTTAAAAACACAGTTTGATCCGTCTAAGACACATGTGGTCAGATTCAGTCCTGAAAAGGTTCATACATGTTCTTATATTTACCAGGTGATACATAATGAGATCATTAGAACCAAAGAACATTTTCTGAGGTTTACTTAAGAAATACAGCAGTGACAATAAAGACCATCTAACTCTGAGGCCTCTGTCTGCAGCAGGTGACTTCAGTCATTACTTGGTGGTTTAAATGTTTAAATGTTCTGCTCAACTTACAAATTAGCAGGCTGGAGGCCATTTTAGATCCATGTCATAGATCTTGAATCTCGTCCAGCAGAGATAGAAAAAATATGATAAAATAAGGAATATTTGAGTTGTTGTTCACAACCTTCTTAAACCTTTTTTCAGGCTTCACTCTGTCAGCAGGATCATTTCTGAAGCGAAATGAAACTTCAGATTTTTTTCTGCAGCTCCTGTAAGGACCTGCGGGGCCCCCGGGGGCCTGTGAACCCTGCGGGGTGTCCAACACAAAGCCTGAGCCTGGACACCGGCCGGATGCGGATCAGAACAGCAGCAGGGTTTGAGGATGAGCTCGTGTTCAGGCCTCACACACGTCCAGAGTCCGCAGCTGCTGCACGCCTCTCACCTGAGTCTGCCTGCTCTCCCTCTCTCCTCTGTCCATCAGCTGACTGCCTGCAGGCCTTTTTTCACTGAGGACTACTGGGCCTCATCTCTGCGCCCACCGCAGGATTATTTACTGCATCACAACTTTTCATTCATACCTTAGCATTTATTACGGCGCAAATAATCACGTCGATTTTTGAAATTATTTTTCTATTATCTTCAGTCGCTACAGAATTTCAGAATAGTTGAAACGTAAAAATCTTCATCGAATTGTGAGATTTCAGGTGTCAGCGTTATGAAAGGAAACAGAAAGGAAACAGACTGATCACAGAGATGTGACGCTTCAAAGACTCTTCTGTTAGAGGCGTGAGGCTGTCAGTGTGTGTGTGTGTGTGTGTGTGTGCGCGCGCGCGTGCAGAGCGTGTGAGAGGAAGCCTCCGGCCTGCAGGTAGCCTCTGCTCCTCTGCTGCGCTCCTAATATGATTCAATGTTCCCGGCGCTGCAGCTGCTAATTCAATTTCTCCACGCTGTCAACACATCTGCAAAACACACAAAAGATTATTTTACTGGCTTTAAAAAAAATGTGTCCCAACGAACATAAAAGTGTAATGAATATAGTCAGCTGGATAATATTAAAAAAACCGACGCTTAAATGTTTCCTGATTAAGAATGAGCTGCGAGCTTCTCCTCGATAAACACACACACACACACACACAGGGAGTGTTCACTCAGCTCAAACTGAGTGTGTACTTTTTTTACTTTAAAGACAGAGCGCGCACGTGCACACAATTAAATACCAGTCAAGTAAATCCTCTGCTGTTCGATCTGATCAGATCAAATCAATACAGTTATAGGTTTAGTTTGGGGTGAATGATTGTAAAAATGAAGTTTCAGGTCATCAAACGCACAGAGGGGAAGTTGTAAATGTGACATGTGAGATGTGTGCGTGTGTGTCGCGCACGGTGGCTCGTGCACACGCCTTTTTGTTTGTGCAGAATTCTTTTTTTTCTGTGTCAACTCAGAAATGCCGATTTCATCCTAAACGAGATCCCCGAAAATCTTATTTAAGAAGACGACTGAGCGGGATCAGATGTGTTTTCCGGGTATTTGAAAAGTGATGCACACACTAAAATACCTCACTGTGTTTTTTTATCTGCTGATGTGCTCAGAGGCTCAGCGGGAGGCTGGACTCGAACCTGCAGCCGATAACAGAGGAGCCTTTTTCAGGAGACCACAGAGGCCTAACACAGTGTGTGTGTGTGTGTGTCTCATTATCACACGCACGCGCACAGTTCAGTTTGTCATCAGGCTGTAGGCTCCTTTCATCGGAATTCAAACAAAATAACGTGTTTTTTCAGTCAAACACTGAAAATCAGCGCGACGCAAAGATCCGCCTGTGAGGCCGAGCCGAGCCGAGCCGAGCCGCGCGGGGTGGGGTGGGGTGGGGTGTGGTGGGGGTCTGTGTGGGGTCCAAAGGGTGGCGCCTGCGGATGTGACAGCTCTGTCACTGTCCTCTGGCTCCCCGGGTCACTATAGCGCCCCCACCTGGTCACCCACCTGTGAGCCAGGCGCACCCACAGCTGACAGGAGGGGAGAGCGGGGTGACGGGCTGCAGGTAACCGGATAGCTGCATGTAGTTTGGGACTGAGTTTACTATGAAGTCATGTCCGGTAAAAAAAAAAAAAAATCTGTAGAGGAGCTGCGGTGCATCAGGTATGACTCTGTACAAGAGCTTCTCTTCCTCTGTGTTCTTCCAAATTATGTCAGAGTATATTTTACTGTGTGTAAATGTGTGCGCGCGTATGTGTGTGTGTGTGTGTGTGCGTGTGTGTGTGTGTGCGTGTGTGTGTGTGTGTGTGTGTTGGGAGTGGGCTGAGGAAACATTTTGATTTTCTACAAGCGAGAAGTGATATGTTTCATTTAGCAGAGTGGACTGTGGAGGAAGTGGAGGAGGAGGAGGAGGGCTCCTTGTTGCTGCATGAGGAGGATGAGGGAGAAGGAAAAGTAAAAAAGGAGGAGGAGAAGAGGAGGAGGAGAAGAGGAGGAGGAGGAGGAGGAGGAGGAGGAGAGGGCTGCTAGTCGCCGGGTTTCCATGTGACAAGGGGAAATATGAGGGACTTTGACAGGTCTTAAACGGTCTGGCGCCAAGGCCTCAGTCTAGCCGCTAAATATAGCCGGAGAGATGATGCAGGGAGATGGGAGGAGAAGATGGAGAGATAAAAGGAAGAAAGGAACAATATCGAGGGAAGGAAGAAAATAACAATACTCGATTATAGACGAATATGGCGCAGAAGTGTCCCGTTGTGTTGTAATTAGAGTGTCTCTGACCGCTGACACAGGGGCAGATGAGCGGGACGGAGCGCGCTTTAACACACATTTTCACATCTGCAGCCGCACTGGGTTGTACTCAGCGGACGGATCAAGGGCACAGACAAGCTCTAGTTAACTTTCAACTGTATGAAAGAGTCATGCAAGCAGTTCATTCACTTTAACTGTAACTTAGCCGACAGGCTGAGCGACAGCTCTGCGTCAGGTTTAAACTCGCACACTCACTCTGGGTGTGAAATAATATTATCTAATATTTAAATAATATTATTATCTACACTATCAATACAAGAGAAAACTGGGCACAAAACTTCCTAATTCGTTCCAGTTTTTTCAGATTAGTTTCCAGACTTGGTGTTGCGCATTTCTCTCAGATCTTTCTCTCCATGATGACTGTGTTTCTCCACACAAGCAACTGACGCGCACATTCCCCAAGATCAGGACTAAAGAGCATATTTACTGTCTGCCTGTATTAATCCCCAGCACAGAGAATATGTTAATCAATCAGCACAGTGTGGAGATGCAGCAGCAGCTCGGAGCAGTGCTCCCTCCTCTTAATGACTTTTAAATCGTGCGTAATGGAGATTTCTGTACCGTTGACGGCACAGAACAAATAAATGGTGACTAATTTGCACAAGCATTGTTGATACAATTATCCAGTTGAGTATTCCGGCAGAAAAACCGTTATCCACCTCCATATGTTGCTAATCTTTTTTTCTCTCCCCTATAAAGGCTCCATGCATGCAGCTCCAAAGGGCTGACGACCCGCCGCCGCTCCAACATCTCTGTCATTTCATAAATCTGAAGGTGCAGCATTCCAAACAAGTCAGCTGTCCGGCCAAATTACCGCGCATACACACCGCAATGATCCTCTGAAAGAGCCGGGCGAGGCGTGTGAAAGACATGCTTGATGATTTTACACTCTCATGTGGGGCTGATACTCGCTGGCGTTTATTTCCAACACCTGGCTGACTGAAAACACACACACACACACACACACACGGTGTTGAAGCCACGTGTGTGTGCTACTGATGCCTGCGCGGTGTGGGCAGCTGATGCTGCAGGGACCTGCGTCTGATCTGATGTGTCTCGTAGGCTGCGCCGTGCAAAGTGCCTCGGCTCCATCCAGGTACGGTGCGCTCCGTGCGGCCTGCCGGCTGAGCCAGCAGAGCAACAAGTGTGTAACTCAGCGGAGATGTGCAAACATTTCACGCTCCTAAATCACATGACGTGCTGTATCTGACACACAGGGGCTGCTCAGACTTTCTGGAGATGGCTTTGGGTCGCATTAAAAAATAAAATGAAATAATAATAAATAAATACATTTGGCACCTTATGTCTCTTTAAAGCTGCGTGTATTAATCTGAGAGTTTCACGGGCCTTTTAGCGGAACTGAATGCATTAATAATACGAGTTTATAAGTATTATACAAGTATTATTCAAGACGTTTTCACGGGCAGTGAGAGTTTCGTGCGCCTGTCAGCGGAAGCCGCAGCCGCGCGGCGCAGTTCCAGGGGTTAATAGGAAATGCGCAGTTTGTCTCTGACAGTCTCGCTCAGGAGGATTCTCACTTTTTGTTTCAGTTTTTGTCGAAGTGACGCCTGTGGCCCACATCACCGTCCTTCCTGCCCGGAGAGAGCAGCTGTTTATCCAAAAAGGGAGAAAAAAAATCACATCTGACACCGAGTCATGACCGAGCAGGGCGGAGGAGCGGAGCCGCAGATGAGGCTGCTGAGGGGGCCGCAGGGGCGCACACATGCGGGACTTCAGGGTAAATAGAAAGAGACAGGAGATTGTTCTTATTGTGGTGCATCAGCCGACTGGCGCCGGGCGGCTCTTTAACAAACTGAGCCCAAGTTAATCAGGAGCCGCGGAGCAGGACTCCTCTGAAGGGCTCAGCGGAGCGGAGTGCTGCCCCCCCTCCACCCTCACACCCCCATCCCGGCTCCCGGAGCCCCGCACCGTCCCGGCTCTCAGCAGATACAACCTGCCGGGACTGCACGCCGCCGCGGCCTGTCCTGCGCGCGCACTCTGCTCCAAATCATCTCATCGCTGCTGTTTGATGTGCAAACAGAGAAACCGTACAGCCCCAAAACCACCACGACGGCAAACTGCAGGAAAACACAAGGGCACCGACAGCCGGCAGATCCGCGCTCACTGACGTGGAAAAGCACCACTTTATTTGCACCCAAGCAAGGAAAAGTTTACATCGAAGTGAGCACTCACCGCTTTCTTTTCCCTGAAATTTCTTTCAAAATTCCCTCACCATCATTCATCTGGTCTCCTCTGTGTGTGTGTGTTTTTCCTCCACGCAGCATCTGGCTTTGTCTCTCCCAGCCTCGGCTCTTTATTACGCCGCTGCCGCCTCCCCGTCAGCCCGATCAGGAACACGCACAGACATGGGGCTCTGCCCGGGGAACACACACACACACACACACACGGCTAACAGCGGCCCGGCTAGTGTGAGGCAAATCCAGCCTAAGCGTCAGGAGAGCCGATAACACAGAATAATGACAAGTCTGTTATTATAGAGGCAGATCTGTCCGAGCACTGCCTGGATTTACTGTTGGGAGCTGCTCTACAAAGGCAGTGGCAAAGGTGGAGAAGTGGAGCTGTTCCTCTGTATTAAGGTGAGTATTGAGACAGTGAGTCTGTGGCAGGTCGGTTTCTCCGGAGGCGACATTGTAAAAACGCAAGCCGAGAGAGGTGATGCCTCCGCCGGCCAACGACTGAGGGCTGACCCGGTGTTTGGCTTGGAAATGGGGGTGGGATTTCCCGATCTTTCCTGTCATTGGTTAATATTTTATTCTGTTGACATGTTTTCTTACTGCTAATGCTTCCGACACCTTCCCACCCCCACCCCCCCTCCACACTCCTCCTCTCCCAGAGTCTGGCCGGAGCTGTCAGAACCACGCCTATAGGGGCCCACAATTGGTCCAGAAAGCGTAAAATCAGCAATCAAAGGGGCTTGGTTCATTAGTGCTGGGGATGGAGGCAGGAAGGACATGTGAGATAGTCACAGATCTGCAGTGAACGGGGCCACATCTCTCCAGTCAGTGTGGGATGACTGAGGCGGAGGAGCAGCTCATCTCTCACAGAGGCACTCAGCGCAGCCGGGCTCTGCCTTCACCGCGCCGCGGACACTGACGGAGCAGGCGCAGGACTCAGAGGAGGCGCACACCACCACCAACTCTGGGCTATTTTCTTCCCCCTGTGAAGGCGCAGTGTTTGACAAGGTGCCGTCCTCCTCCGTGCCGCCTCACACACACTGACTGCTCGCGAAGCGCGGACTTACACTGGCACTAGGTTGGGGGGAATACCACTGAAACGATCCATTATTTCACTTCGCTTTTTGTGGATGCACCGATGAGAGATCCAGTTTTTACAGGGACTGCAATGGCTTATCACCCTTTCCACGCACACCGGCCGACCGACTTCCCCATGTCCGCCTTTCTAGCGGCCGCGCAGCCGTCCTTCTTCCCGGCGCTCAGCCTGCCTCCCGGGGCGCTCACCAAGCCCCTCCCGGACCACGGCCTGGCCGGGGCGGCGGAGGCTGGGCTCCACCCGGCCCTCAGCCACCATCAGGCGGCTCATCTCCGCAGCATGAAGAGCCTGGAGCCCGAGGAGGAAGTGGACGACGACCCCAAAGTTACACTGGAAGCCAAGGATCTTTGGGACCAGTTTCATAAACTCGGCACGGAGATGGTGATTACCAAGTCCGGGAGGTAAGATTCGCTCCGCGCTGAAAATCCTCCTCTGGATCTTTTATTTTTTAATAAAACCCCGACACTTAGTGTGTGTGTGTATAAATATGTGTGTGTGTGTGTGTGTGTGTGTGTGTGGACACGTTTGGAGCGTTACATTCTCGCTGTGAGCGGCAGGCCTGCGCGGCTCGCTTTTTATTTCCACACTCGTTATTTGCCTGTTCCACGGGCCATAAAAATAGACTAGAAAAGGAGATAATATTGTAATAACACGATGGCTTTTGCCCGTATTTTACACTAAATGTGCCTGTGTCGTTTTGGAGCTTCAGCCCCATAACTGTGGTTAGTAGTTTAGTAATAAATCTGGCCTCATTTATCAAAGTAACTCAATGAGCAAAACCTCAGTTTATTTTTTGAAATATTTATGAGACATTTCCACCCTGCTCAAAGGACACATTTGTGATATTTTGGGGTAAAATGCGTCCTGAGCTGTAATCGGGTTTTTATCTAGCTGCTCATTCTGCTGGAGCTTCTGGCTTTCATAAACAGGCTGTCACTTCAAAACGCGGGGACGCGAGGAGCCGTGCTCATAAATTCACTGCTCAGCTTTGTAGTGCAGTGTTGGACAACACACACATACACACCACAGACACACTCGCACACACACTATGGTTTTGTTTTTAATGTCTGACTATGAGAATGTGTGCTGGGTCGGAGCGGTGTGTTTTCTCACAGCTGTGTTCCCGGTGTGTTCACTCCCGGTGTGTTTGTCCCTGCAGGAGGATGTTCCCTCCGTTCAAAGTGAGAATAAACGGGCTCGATAAAAAAGCCAAATACATCCTGCTGATGGACATCGTGGCGGCGGACGACTGCCGCTACAAGTTCCACAACTCCCGCTGGATGGTGGCGGGCAAGGCCGACCCGGAGATGCCCAAGAGGATGTACATCCACCCGGACAGCCCGGCCACCGGAGAGCAGTGGATGGCCAAGCCTGTTGCTTTCCACAAGCTCAAGCTGACCAACAACATCTCAGACAAACACGGATTTGTAAGTACAGATAGTGTGTTTTTTATTTAATTCCGCCTGAGTAGAGGCAGTTTTGCATGCAGCAGGAGGCGTGTGTGTGTGTGTGTGTGTGTGTGTGTGTGTGTGTGTGTGTGCCGGGGCGCTTTTAGCTGTTTTTAACGTCAGATGAAAATTTGATGAAGCATATGGGGAGCGTGGGGTGGATGTGACGGCCAAATATTACCGCCAAGAAAACACAGGAAATAAATCAAAAAAATAAAAGACAGGTCACATAAAAATTGACCAAGTGTGCTGAAGGAAAAAATCAAACAGAGCAGAGGTGGGGCAACGACACATGTTAAAAAAAAACTATTTGAAGAATTGGGAGATGTGTGTGTAAAGATGAGCAGCTCCATTTGTGTCCAAAGCTGTTGACACTTTGTCGCCACTTGACTTCCCGCTGCCTCTGACAGACACACAGCTTATGTTTCCTCTCTCAATATTATCAGCCTGCACGCTGTCCACGGCTGCTCTGAAGCCCGGCTTCCAGCCGGGGCCTTACTAATAAAACTCAAAAATAAGAAGCGAGCTGAGTGTGTGCATGGAGGATTAGGTGGTGTATCATCACACCGGCTCAGAGAGAAATGGCGTGAAAAAGCTTGAATGCTGGAGCAGACTGAAGTGTCAGAGATCCCCTCCAGCCCGAAAGCTAATAATACACACACACAATACTATAGGACAGTATGGAATATAAGGCACAGCGTGGTGCTGTTATTTTGGATTATATTTATTATATAATGTTCCATAGTAAGAGCTGCTGGCTGTGGTGTTTCACCCACAACATTCCCTTATTCTTTTCTTCTCTTTTTTAAAAATATATAATAAATATATTTAAAATATATTTTATTTTATTTTATTTTACTGGTGAGAAAAAAATGTATGAGGGCTGAAAGTGTGGGGATTAAATGTAAAATGTGTGTTAAAGTCCATGTGACTGCAGGCGGAGCTGGGCTCTGGAACATGTTTGAAAAGGTGACACAGGTCCTCTTTAACACCTGTATGTGCCGCTAATGTGTCTCCTTTAAATTGTTAGTATTTTAAAAAAAAAAACGAATGAACAGTTAATTTGCTTTTTCATGTATTTTGATAGCCTTTAAAAGCAGATTGTTTGGGGCTGTGTGCGGAAGCAGACGGCCTCGGGCTGCCTCCGGCTGCTAAATATCAAATGAATGACACAGTGGAAATTTGTAGCTTTTGTCCCGATAGAAAATGGATTAAATTCCTTTTTTTTTGCTGTGGTTCTGAAGCCTCATGACAACATGTGTGGCCTGGTCAGGTTTTTCCCTTTGCCCCGCACTAATTACAGACGAGCCTGCTCACTCAGTAATTATAAGAGCATCACCAGCAGCGCGTCCTCCGCCGGGTCTGCAGGGGCGGCCCGAGATTTACTCCAAAGCTGTGTGTGTTTGTGTGTGTTGGTCCAGACAATCCTGAACTCCATGCACAAGTACCAGCCCCGGTTCCACATAGTGCGGGCCAACGACATCCTCAAGCTGCCCTACAGCACCTTCAGGACCTACGTGTTCCCGGAGACCGAGTTCGTGGCGGTGACAGCGTACCAGAACGACAAGGTGAGTCCCCTCACTCCAGTGGCTGCTGCACTTTGCATGATCAACGTCCTGCATGCGCCCCCTCCCCCACCGGCAGCCCCCACAAGACTTAATCTGATTTTGTAGGTCGCCTAATTTCCCTGCAGAGGACTGCATGTCCCACTTGGTTTTTAATTGCTGTTTTGCCTGCTGTGGTGGGTGCAGCAGACTTTTCTCACCGTGACTTGAGATCTGCAGCCAGCTTGTTGTGTGTCATCTGCTTTTCACGGGCCATGAGGCCGAGCAGGGGCGGACACACCAGCCGTGTAAATGAGAGTGTGCTGTTGTCCTCCTTTAAAGAGGGCGGTGTTTTGGTTTACTAAAAAAAAAAGACGCAGTTTGGAAATTTAAAATATAAATATATATATATATTTTTTAATCCAGCAGGTGAAATGTTTTCATTGTTTGAAGGCTTTATTCGAAGCCTCTCTGACTTCCTCGTGAAGCTAATTGGAGGCTGTGTGGGGGGGTCGGGGGTCGGGGTGAGGCTGAGGGTGTGGGGGGTCTTGCTGTAAAAATTTATTGCAAAGAGTCACCATCGATTAGAGGGCCCGTAAGAGGCCAGATGCTGCAGACACTCTCTCTGCTCACACAGCAGCTTCAGGGGCCACTCGGGGCCTCCTGTAGGAGCCGTGCGGGCCTTGTGCCGGTTCCGTGGCGGTGCGGGGAGCCACAGGAGGACACATGGAGAGGCAGCACTGATCCAAACCGCGTTATTAATTATTGACAGGATAGTCATCTGTTCCTGTATTGTTTCCTCGGCCTTTTTTCTGAGGGAACGGAGGCTGGTGTGGCCCCATAGAGGAATATTTCGCGGCAGAATTTCTCTCCAGGGGCCAATGAGAATAATGCCCCATCATTACACTTTTATTAATAATGCAAATGCGAGGCCCCCCGTGGCCCCTGTCCAACGCGCTGGTTTCTGTGTGTGTTAAAACGCAGGCAGCAGACAGAAATGAGCCAGGTGAAGACAACGTGCCCCGACAGAGTTTTTACTTCTGTTCCAACTTCTGTTCCAACTGTGTGTCGTTGACAGATAACGCAGCTGAAGATTGACAACAACCCGTTTGCCAAAGGATTCAGAGACACGGGCAATGGAAGGAGAGAGAAAAGGTATCAGACCTAACACCTGCGAGACCGTGTGTGTGTGTGTGTGTGTGTGTGTGTGTCATCCCTTCACCCTGCAAGGTCACAGTCTGGACTGAGGTGTTGTTATTCTAAGTATGACCGTGCTGCTCGCCCTGACAGGAAGCAGCTCACCATGCCGTCCCTGCGCATGTATGAGGACCAGTGTAAGGACCGGGACGGAGCCGACTCGGACGCCTCGTCCAGTGAGACCCCGGCCGGCAGGGACGCCGTCCACTCCCCGCTGGGAGCCGGAACCAGCCCGCTGAGGTTCAGCAGGCCCGGCCGAGGTCAGAGACTCTCACCTGTTTATCTCATTTTATTTGTGGGCCCGTATAATCCACCTGTGCTCGGCCGAGAGGCGTTCGTGGGGGCTTTAGGATTTAAACTGCTGAGCTTGGCTGTAATTTGGTGGAGAAAAAAATGCGCAGAATTATTATTATTATTATTTGGTTAATTTATTTAATTAAGATGCATTCAAGTACACTCATGAAAGTGGGATAAAATGAATCAACACTCTGCGCCGTGTTTGGATATTTAAGAGGTCATATTAGAAGTGGATTTGCATGAGATTTTCTTTATGTCAGCACTCACGAAGGCCGCCTTAAATCACCCATTATAGCCGCTTTATTCCCTTCTCTATTTCCACCCAGACTGAAAATAGTGTATGAAGCAGGAGCATGCAGTGTTTGGTCCCTAAACACATCAACTCCTACATCTAACACCTCTGGATGTGAACAGTAAAATCAGACTGAATTTTGACTTGAATTAGATGTTTTTTAAATACATTTTTACATTTAAATATTGCTGTTGAGGATACGTGTAAAACTGTCATTAT
>JAVQJZ010113999.1:0-24712 GCA_036025355.1 Leiopotherapon unicolor | reverse complement strand
ATTGTTTTCATTTTATCTATAATTCAGTGAGGTGTGTTGCTCCAATAAAACAGTTTATTGTTGTATAATCTGCTGGATTGTGGAACACTTTTACATACCTTTTTCTTTTTCTTTTTCTTGTCCTTCTTCTTCTTCTTCTTTTTCTCTTTCTTCTTGACATCCTCATCTGATGAGCTGAAGTCCTGAAGTAAGAAAAGGAAATAAATCCTCTACTAACAAGTTAATAACAAAACCATTTCAAACGTGCCGTTTGATTTCTGTCCCACCTGGATCGTTTTCAGACCCTCTGCAGGCTGCTCACATTCTGGACCTGGAAACATTGAAGACATTCAGCTGTAAATGAAGAAATAGTAACATGCACAGTTTGCACGTTACCACTGCTGCTGATAAAAAGGACTTACATTTACATTGTTCAGTGTAATTCTGTCAACTTTAGTTGTTTTAAAGTAAATTAGATAAGTTTAAGTTTGAGGTTTGTCGGTGTATTTAAATAGATTTGCAGAGCAATACCAGGGAAGATTAGAAAATTTTAAGTAAAACAAGCAGACAAGATGAAATGAGCCTTCTGTAAAGAAGTGGGGTTTTTTTTAGATTAAAATTAAGAGTATACTAGTATTTGATATCACATGAGGCAGGAATGTGATAGTGAAGAAGACTGCAGAGAGCCTACAAATAATTTTGTGAGACTTGATATCAGCAGCCATCTAAAAACATTTAAAAACACAAAACAGTTTCACACAGCAAACTTTTATAGAGACTTTCACTTACCGGTCTGAGATATGACAACATTGTCCCAGACATACTCTTTCTGCACATCCTTTTTCTTCTTTTCCTTCTCCTTCTTTTTCTTCTTCTTCTTGTCATCCTGCAATGGAAAGTTGATTTTTCAGTAACTGTTTTTTTTAATTGCATGCATTCTCATGCTTGGAGTGTGTGTGAAAACCGAGTGTTTTCTTAATAAAGTACAAATAGAGACATCAGGCTCAGGGCTGGGTGCTACCTGCTGGTTATAGAATAAGCAACAGATCATTTCAATGTTGGAGCTGCAGCTTTCAAGAGTGGAGGGGAAACATCTATTTGGTGAAACTACCAAAAAGTCATATACATCTGAAACATGACAAGATGCATCAACTAAACACTGATTTTAAAGACTAGACAAAAAGTTGGGAACTGTTATTAAATAAATGGATGAATACCTCCGTCTCAAATGTGATGGGCTATAAGTATAAAATTAAAGGACGAAGCTCCAAAATTTGTACTTAAGACACTGGCGACATTTCGTTCTGTATATACTGTCTGTCTAAGTCTAAATCTAAGACTGCTACAGTGTATCCATGCATGTAAGCCTGCACACACATTAATGATGTCTGGGGCGTTCCCCTATTCCAAATAAAGCTACACAGATCACACAAAGTTTTATTGGCATGACTGGCTGCGGCAGATAAAGAAGGTGTTTAACATGTTGTCCCTGGGTGTTTTTTTGCCCTGTCAGATACGCCTGCTATCAGATCCAGGACGTTAGAGCCTCCACCTAGAGCTCTGGGTGAAATGCATTCCAGTTTTATGTGCACTTACTTTTTTGTTTTTGTTGTGTGACTTTTTTTTTTTTTTGCCATAATGCTTTAGTCAGTTGGACCAGAAGTGCACTAATGGGTGGTAACACATTAATGGAATGTTAAGTTTCTTTCTTTCCGTTGTTCTCAAAGGTTGCAAGAGAGTGAGCCGCTCACTTTTCCTGATTCTCCTGATTTTCCACCCACGCCCTCAGAAAATGAGCAAGACTTCATGCCACCATACGACTGCAGTCACTCGAGGTGAAACGTTACCAAACTGCACAAAAAGGTGAAACAGCTGACAAAGCAGGCCTGGGGAGGGTTGATGTGCTTATCCCTCAACTTGCCAAAAGACATCACAGAAGCTTAGTTTTTGTCTGTCTGTCAGTTTGACGGCCATTCCACCCTAAATATACTCTAAACAGACTACGAAGACTGACAATATCCTCACCCTAGGCAGTGACATAGTTAGGAGAGACCATCAATACCAGATGAGCTGATGAGAAATTGCGGTTGCGGTTGTGCTTGTGGCTGAAGACTTAATTTAGCAGCACTGCAGGAGAGATTTCTGAGGGATTTACATGAACAAAACTTTGCTACAAAAGCAATGATTCTACAGGCTCTTGAACTCTTTTAAAAGAAGTGTTTGGGCTTCCACTCAAAAGCATCACGCTGTGCATCAAGAATCAAGTCCTTGCAACAAGATCAATGCAAACAATACATTTTTCCTTGACATGGGTGAGTCAGGGCACAGCGGTATCAAAGGTATGTGATGAGAGTAGCTAGTGTGTGACGTGTAAGAGCAGGATAGGAGACACATGGAAGCAACATTCCTCTTTACAGGGAGGGCGTGATTGATGAGGAGCTACTCCATGACCACAGCTTACCTCACTGTCACTGTCTGAGGAGCTACTGGAGGAGGAGGAAGAGGAGGAGGAGGAGGAGGATGAATATGAGCTTGAATCCTGTTGAGAAAGAGGTGGGGAAGTTAATGCTCAACACTGTGCACACACTGAACAGGTTTATTTATAGTTTCCTTTGTTGGTGAAAGTGATAAATGACAATCTAAATGAATGAGTCACTATGGACACACCAGAGGGAGGCTTTGTGATCACCCGCTTACAGAGCATGGCATAGCTGGAAGCAGAAGGGGGGGCTCTTCATGCACTTAGAAACACACAAAAGACATTGCCCAAGCAACCTTTTTACCGAAAAAACACACAGGATCACAACCATGCCCTTTCCAGCTATGCTGTGAGCAAGTGGTTGCAAAAGCGACAAAAGATCTACATTATAAAGAAATTAGTCCCAACTACAGCCCTCACTGCACCTCCCCTTCTCTATCAGAAGTCAGAACTCTGTGTGCATGCATGCAGCACCGTCAAAGAGCCACTGGTTGTTGTCATGGACATGAGGAAACTGCCAGTGCTGTCCTAACAGAGCCTGTCACCAACAGCTTTAATGGAGAATGGTAATAATAGGAAAAGCACCCAGGGAATATTGTTGATCTGCTTTATGAGACACATACTTTCTTCTTTTTCTTCTTCTTCAGCTTCTTCTTTTTCTTCTTCTTCTCTTTCTTGCCAATACCCTCATCCTCGCTGTCTGAGGAGGACAGGGAGCTGTCCAAGGAGTACAGCTCCTGGTGAGAGACAAAAGAAGAAGGTGCAGATTATTTATTGTGTCACCATCTTTAGAGTACACATAAACTGAGCTGATAAGCATCACAGTAACATTTCATAATAATATAGTTATATATTTTGTGACTGTAGGTGTATTGTATGCAATGTTTAAGTAATGTCATGAAATTGTAGGAACTGAATGATAGACACTGTGTCTTTTGAATATTTGATGACAAAGTAATAATACAGGTGCTTAGACCTTTAATTCAAATGATTGTTGTGTGTTTGTCAAATGTCCGTCCTGCTCACCCCTGCATTTCCAGCTCCAGGGTGACTTCCCTCCACCTTGCCCGGGTCTGCTGGCTCTGCTGCCACAGGGAGGGGCTGCAAACCACCAGCGGGGGACACCGCTGGCTGCTGGGCACCTGCTCCACCTGGAGCTAAAGAGCATGGAGTGACAGGACTAGAGATGAGTGACAGGACACACCAACAATCTCTCTCTTTTTTCACATTATTTTGAATCTTAAAAACGAACAATCGACCAGTATCTCAGGTGTAGCTATTTATTTTAACATGCTGGTTGTGACACAGCAAAATAGACCAGACACAATGTTACAAAGCTCAGACACATCACACTGTAAACCACACAGGCTGATAAACAAATCAGTGAAAAAGACAGCAAACCTTTAGGGAGGGTGGACTCCATTCAAGTCCAGACTTCTCCTCTGTCCAGGGACCCAGGTCACCTCTGACAGACACACCTTTGCACTCCTATGACAAAGTGTGTGTGTGTGTTTGAGACAGCTTTATGGGTGGGGAAACATGCAAAGAGTCATAACGGCCAAAATCAAAGAGACTTCCCTCTACAAGGTTCAAAATAAAACCCACTGTGACGGAGAAAGTTTAACATGACTAGAAATGTGCACACACACATTTGAGGGTACAACTCCACCGCCTTAACACACATGAGTTTTGTTGTTTGTGATGCAGCAGGTGACAGGTGGGCGCCTTTATTTCACAGACGATTTTGTACAGTTAGTTTTATTTTGAAGGAATCAGCTCGTTGCGTGTCGCTGTGAGTGTGTCCTGTGCCACCTGCCCGGCCGGAGGCGCAGGCTCACCTGAGTCAACAGGTAAAGCCTGTTTCACCGCCTGCGCTGACAGGAGACAGTCCGCAGCCTGCACAGTCTACAGCAGCACTGACTGCGGATCAAAACATTACTGTGCTCAACAGATAGATAGAAAATGAAATAATTTTTCCTTGACATGGGTGAGTCAGGGCACAGCGGTATCAAAGGTATGTAAATTGATCATTTACATTCATTTGCAGCAGCTCATCAGCTGCACAGATTGACTGGTCTGGGTCGCAGAGAGGCGTGTTCACTATTTAACCTGCAGTATTCACGAATCAACAACACAAAACTACAATGTTTGAATCATCATAAGATGATATAATACAGCAGTGTCGCCCCCCAGAGAATATCCTCAGTTATAACGCAGACAAGCACCTCTCCCACTTATCAAACTTTTGCCTTCTGTGTCTTTGCAGCTTCCGTAGTTTAACAGCTGTGTAAGACTACAAAGAAACACCAGAGAGTCATCGTGGTTGCGGAAATGGGATTTTATTTTCCAAAATAAAAGCTAATAGGTTAGAATTTAAAATGAAAAATAAAAAAGAACTAACACTGAAACGCACGCAACGTTGCGCTGATGTATGAAGTACGTGGCTTATTCATAATACGTAGAAAGAGGTGAGTAAAAACGGTTAATGTTGTTGACGAAGATGACGCAAAAGTTATATTTTGAAATGTTCGAAGAGGACGCCATGTTTTAAAAACAGCTAACTTATCAGCTGTATACCAAACGCTTGTGAAGTACTTCATGGAAGTGTACAACTCTCTGTTACCTTTCCCCGCGTTCAAGAACCGAGTCTACTGTACGATGTAGAACCGCGGTCTAACTTCGAGTCCACTTCCAGAGGACAGCGGCCTGTTCACCTCACTGCGCGGCTCTCATGGAGCTCAGGACTGTGAGTGTTTGGAGGTGATGAAAGGTCTGTCCGTCGGTCCTCTGTAGCACCTCAGGAGCAACATGCCGACCGGGGCCGCCCTCAGAAACTGACACCATGCCGCGCCGCAGCACCTCCCCTCCGCCGCTGGCGGTGGCAGTGCTCGCAGCGCTGTGGCTCGGCCTGGCCCGGTGCGGACTCCCCGGCTCTGCGGGGCCATTGTGTGACAACGGAAAGGTGAGTCTGTGAGTGTGAACGAGCACAGATTAAAGCTCTGTTAACTTGTTGTAGGTGTTAAAGTGCTCTCTGTGTCCGTGTGTGAATGTGTGTGTGTGTGTTTCAGCTGTCCTTGGACACAGACCTGCCTTCTGCTGTTGATCATTGGGACTGTCCTGTGCCCTCTTGGCCTCAGGTAACCATGGTTACAGCCGACATCGTCATCATCATCATCTGTGTCGCTCATTAAAGCCTCACTGCTCAGATGTGTGTGTGTTTGCGTGTGTGTGTGCAGGAAGTGTTGAACAATGATTGGGAAGTAAGTGTTGATGTGAATCCAGGAGGCCACATGTGGAATTGGAGCTCTTAAAAAGCTCTCAGCATGCTCAGGTTGGTTTACTGTCCTCTCTTTTATCAGCAGAGAGGCCCCAGTATTGACACAGTGTATGATCCTGAGGTGAGTAAACATTTTACCAAACACTTCTTTAAAGAATCAACCTTTGACCCTCAGACACTAACAAAACGTGGATGTTAGTGAACACTTTGACTTAAAGATCCCAAATTTTAACGCTAATGCATGAATAGAGAAATGTTTTGTGCAGTATTTTCTATATATATTGCAGAATTAATTCAAGTCATCTCAAAACTCGTCCATGTCATGTTATCAACAAAACCTGAACAGACACTTAGTGTTTGTCTTTTGTGACTGGCAACTGGGTGCAGTTAATCTGAAAATAAAATCTAATCTGACCTCATTTCTGTCCACTGCAGCCAGCCAGCCAGGTCTGCATGGACAAATCTATTTCCTACAATCACACCATTCCCAACAGGTAAGGCTGTAACAGACACATAACACATAGTGTGCTCTCTCTCTGTGGGCAGGGAGGTGGCCTAACACATGTTCGGACACTGACACAGGCACACACATTACCATGGATACTTGTGGTCATGAAAACCCACAACAGTGTCTTTATTGTCCTTATCTACTTTTGGTTTCTGTGCTTTGGGATTCTGCAATAAAGTCATTATCTTATGTAATTTTATCACTCATATGGGCTATCAAGCAAACTGACGTTTGTTGTTATTTGTGTGTGTGTGTTGCAGTGGAGCGTACAGACCAGTAGGGGCAGAGCTCGGAGAATATTTATATTGTCCTCCACAACGATGGCTCAATAACTTGCACGTAAGTAGCAAACATCGAACATCTCGTGGTGCTGACTCTGTCTCCGTCTCCACGCTCACAACAGTTTAATCACTTCATCAGCATAGTACGGTAAATGAATAGACGTTTGTGTTCATTGCATGGGTGAGGAGAATAGTTTATGATGGGCGAGACGCAGGAAGTGTCCACAGTGCCCACATATACATGCAGACTTGTTGCAGCTTGAGAAAGGACTGCTCCGTGTGACATGTAATGTACCATGAGTAATTTAAGTTACAGAGAAAGCTTTGTAGCTATGTCCTGGTATCAGGAAATACATCCATTTAACACTAATATCAGTTTCTGTCTCATTTAGAAATGTAGATTTTAAGTGTCTCCATTCAGTCCAAAAACTCCTGAGCTGAACATAGCACAGAGTCAGCGCGGTGTATTTTGGGGTTTTTGATTACATCACTTATTTGTTTTCCTTAAGATGTTTTAGTTGTGTGGAATGGGGTTGGTCAAAAGTGTCGGGCAGACTGATATAAAATTGTTAGCCCACAGTCCCGTCTGTGTTATTTCCCAGTCTAACAATCCACTTTTGCTAGAAATGCACCAGTCTGTAGAATTACACACAGGCAGTCTATTGTTTCCTTGCGACTCAAATTAAGAGCAATACAGGGAAGTCTGCCAACACCCACATACCCTCGGTGGCAGGGCCGCCACTCAGCATGGATTTAACAAACAGTAATGGGGATTTCTATTAATGGGCCAGTGCAGACAATAATGTAAGAATGTACCATAGATCACAGCTGGTTTTTAAGTATTAAAGCTGACAGCCATCAGCTTTAACACTTGATGGTTGTCAGCTGAAAAACCAGAAATTTCCCCTCAGCTAAAAAAACATCATTAACCAACAGAGGGGGAGTACAATATTTACATTACTATAAGCACTTAGTTTGTCAGTGCTTAAAAGCCTAATTGGTGGTTGTGTTTTCCCAGAATGGAGCTACTGTTATGCTCTACCATCCTTGTGTTCCTCTCCATGAACGTGTACTTCTGTCCGCCCTGGCCCGCTCCTGCCTGCAGCGCTTCATCATCACCCCACATCCACAGCTCAATAAACACATGGTGAGATGAACTCTTTATCTCTTTTCTCTGACCCACTGAAGCACGTAAGGACAGCAGAACCTCAATACTTCTGAGACTTTGCACACTTTGATGACACGTCCTGTGTTTGCTGTTTTGCTTTAACACTTGAGCTGGACCGGAGATGTAACCATAAAGGCCAACCTATCAGGTAGATCCACGTTTAAGGGTTTAACAGCTTTTATGTCAGAGTGAAACATGCTTGAGGCTGCTGTGTGAGGAGCAGCAGTACTAAAAGGAGCTTTTTAGGATGTTTATGAGGAAATTACAAACATCTTCAATAAAAATCTTAAAAATTAGGATTCATCATGTATGTTGGCATTGAAATTAAGTTAATGGATCTGAATATAAAGTGTACAGGTATCTGGCAGGTCTTGTCTTATATTGTCCTGGATCATGGAGTCCTACACTTGTAATGTTTTTTTTCTTCTGAAGATGCATAATTAGTTCTAAATACTGAATGTCTTCTTACTACAGATATTATCCTCGTTATTGTTTCCAGTATTTCTGGTTTCCTGCTACTGTTGTTATTGCAAATGCATTTTAAAGGTGTAGCCTGCAATCGTGAAGAGGCCTGTTGGTTTTGAACTCAGCAGCCACATAAACACTCCTCCCTTCAGTGCTCCTTCAGTAAACAAGCATTTAAAAAGTTGTTTTCTGGTCATCTTGTGGACTGACCTGACAAAGCGTGAATTCAGACTTTTTAAAAGTCAGCATTAAGATGTAGTTATTAATGAAATCACAGCAAAATCTGTTTATTTTGGAATCATACTGAACTATGTTTATTTAAATGATGTGTGACTTGCCCGATATGGTGAATATTTATTGATTATTGACACAACAGATCAGGGGTCAGCAACCCGTGGCTTTTATCCCTCTCCCATGACACCCTGTGGCTGTGAAAAAAAAATAAATAAAAAATGAGTATTTCATTAAATTCCCACCTCTGGAACTTGAGGAGAGAGAGCAAGTGTGTGTTAACTGTGTTTGCTCTGTGTTCAGCCGATAGCCGTGGTGTCCTGGGGTCGCACGCTCGAGCTGTCCACCGCCGCCTCCTCTGAAATCTGTGACTGGCTGGAGACCACAACGTCCTCAAGAAATGTGTTGGCTAACGTGAGCCAGAGCAGGAAGTACAACCTGCTGTTAACCTTCTCAGCCGAGCAGCAACGTGCAGATCCAGAGCAACGCTCAGCAAGAACAAAGGTTCACAGACTTTCACAGATTTGTTTTTATTAGCATGGTGTTCATTATTAGATATTTTACATGCCCTGTAATAAAATCAACACATAAGAGTTTTCTCTGTACACTCCACAGGAGTCTCTGATGCGATGCTGTGAGCGGATCATCTCCTCTCCACTGAATGAAGCGATGGAGGCAGAGCTGGAGTCCAGTAAGATGAAGGAACACTTGAAACGACTGAAAGAGGACAGCAAAAGCAGGCGGATACGAGCTGCAATACAACAAAACCAGAAGGAGGCTAAGGAGGAGAAGACAGAAAACACAATGATCCATGTCTCCAGTCTTTTGTCTAACCAGACCAACAGAATCCTTAGCGGGACAGGAGACGTCCAGAACAGCACACATGGAGCAGATCCTCCTCCAGGGAACAGGACTCTTTCAGACCCTCCTGGCCCAGAGGAAGCACCTTTTCAGTCTAAGATTGGAAATATAAATCAGAGCCTAACACCGAGGACCACAACTCCTTTGGATGTATCTGAGACCACACTTAAATCTGATTCTTTAGGATTCGAGGCTGCTGAGTCTCAAAAAGGCAGGCTGATTCTGAAGACAGCACCACAGCAGAAGAGTCTAAAACATCCTGGCCTCAGAAACCCAACGCCCTCTGCTGGATTGGACAGGCCTGTAGGTGCTGTGAACAGTGAACACAGCCATACTGCCAGGCCTGAGGCTCAGACACTCATCTCCAAACATGAAGGTACAGACTCTGTGAAGCACTCAGACGGCGTGCTGAAGGATAATGACGTAGTAGATGTCAAAGAGAGGGAGTTGAAACATAAACAGACACACAGCGACGCACACTCCCACCACAAAAATCAAAAGCATGGCTATGATTCTGTTTCCAAATCACAATCAGAGATTCTGCCGCAGCCACCACAGCACCCAAACTCACAGCCAGCCACTTACCTGCCGAGCAGCTACGGCTGTGACGGCTGCAAACCAGGCGAACAATGCGACTGCAACCAGGACGCAGGAGCGCAGGCCAGAGCCGCCGTCGTGAACAAGGGGTTGCCCAGGACCCCCAGGACGGACGAGGCGGTGTGGGCAGCAGCAGCACTGGGCTTCCTGCTGGTTCTCCTGACCCTGTCGGTGCTTCACACACGCCTGTACCGCCACTGGAGGACCACACCCAGCCTCTACTGGCACGACCCGCAGCAGGACTACGACAGCGTGGCGGGTAGGTTGGATAGCAGGGTTTCATCATCAGAGAGCCGTTGCCATCCTCTGAATTGTTCTGCCAGCTAGTTTGATCACAAGTTAACCCAACAAAAATTCCTATTGTGTGTGTCCTCTAGATGTGATCCGCAGGAGGCTGCGAATTGCAAAGAGGAGGCGCAAAAGGGGCAGAAGACAAGAGTGCGTTCTTCTGCCCAGCTCCTCCAGCTCAGATGAACATCCGTAGAAGAATGAAAGAAAGCCAGGTCTCATCGCTATCAAGCAATAGTGGATCCTGAAGAGTGGAAACGAATGGCTTGTTGCAACTCAGTATAAGGGCAGCAGTCGTAATCATGGTACTGTCTCTACACACTAATATAACATACAACATGCTGGACGTGTCTTATTCTGTTTATCTGACAGAGCTGGACTGGACCGCCTCTTAAGAGATCCTGTGTCCAAACCGACAGACAACCTCTCTCATTGGTTGATTTTGGGCTGATTACACTGGGACCATCATCATATTGTGTATTTCTCCTTGTGCTGGAAGTCATAGAAAGGAGAGCAGAAAAATAACAACTTCTTAACAATCAGCAGATGCATAAACACCACCATAGATTTTACAGTCACTTTTTCAAAACTACCAGTCTGCACATAACAAAGAATATTGCCAAAAGAAACCAGTGTGTATGGGTGTAAACTCACACAGATTCATCAGTCATGAGTCTCCAGTTCTGCTCTCGTCAGTTCTTCCACCTGAGGGTTGTTTCATTGTGTTTTGTCTATATGATGTTTTTATAGTTTTACGGTGATATCGTGTTGCTTTTAGTTGCTGTTCTAAGCAGCGCTATGTGTGGTATGTGTTATCATTCAGTGGTACAAACAGTTGTATTTTTAAAGGCATTTTTGGACTTGAGAGAAGGATTTTAAAAATCATTCAATTTCTTGACAGAAGTGCTGTGTGTGGACTGTTTTGTTTGAAACAGCTGTTATGGGTGTTCTCTTCTCTCACTGTAAGCAACTGTTCAGACCAATTATAGCCAGTCTGATTACTGGATTTTTAAGGGAGATGCCAATTTCAATATTTGAGAATCCAAAAAAAATCAGATAAGATGTGAACTAAGGAGGGAATTTACAGCAGAAAAACAAAATGTCATTGTTCAAAGCAATGGAGATGCTTACGTGTATATTTTGCTTCTCAGATGACATCAATTTATCAGCTGATTTATCACTATAGATCTTAGCTTCTGAACCAACAGTGGCTGGAACGACTTCATCAGGAATGAGAAGGAAAGCAAAGGTTCAGAGTAGAACCAGCTCAATAAAGCAAATGAAAAAGAAATCACACTGAGATGGACTTGAGACACATTTGTCATATTGAGCTTTTTACTGAATCAAGTGTAAACAAATGCCATCTTTGAAAAAGAAGTCAAATGTACAACTGTCAAAGCATTATATCATTAAAAGATGTAATGCTGCTATCAGGACTGAGATTTCAGAGATTCAGTTTGCTGTGTTCAGTCTTTGTGTTGTGATTTATTATTGATGTGATTAGAGAGTACTTTTAAGCTGTTTTGCATCATTTACCAAAATGAGTTTAATTACCTCAGAAAAAGACCGTTTCTTTTGGCTAAAACACATCAACAGCATCATCCAGTTGAACTTTGCCCATAGCTGGGAAAGGTTTGGTGCTCTGGCTAAAACTGTCCATACACACTACAGTGAAATTAACACACTCTTGTCCCTATTAGAGAGAGCATGAAGAGGAAAGTGAACGCAGGCAGACTCAGGACAATTCACTTGTTTTACTATTTTATTACAAATGTACAGCTTATGAGTTTCCATTACGATTGACCTTTTTAAGTCATTGTTTTCTCTACTTTATACAGTTTTTAACATCTTCTGTTAAAACATAACTCTCCCGTCACCCATCTCCCAAAGTGTAGAGCTGTGAAGAAACACAGGGACAGCAACAGCACAGGCCACAGTGCACTGCCAATGGCTGAGCATCAGAAGTGTGTGTGTGTGTGTGTGTGATTCACTGGCTGCTAATTTAATGTTTGTACTTGTTAACAAGGCTTGGTCCAGCTGATAAGTTCAAGGGTGTGTGTGTGTGTGTGTATTTGATGTTGGAAAGTGTGTGCTGAATCGTGGACATGATGAAGGTGTTGAAAGTGTGTCGGACAGGAGGAGGCGTTTAACATTCATACCAGAGGCACCCTATGTAGTGTCCACTAACTCGGGCGAGGACGAGACCGTGTGCATTTTTAGACCGTCCCCCCCGCTCGCTTTGAGATGACTGTAGTGCTAAGCCGAAGTGCGCTTCAGACCTCTCCTATTGCCCCATCCTGAATCAAACCCCACATCTTGCACCTAATGTACTTGAACTAAGACTTTTGGGAGAGTACAGTACATAATGTAGATCCTACTTCACCCAGCTGGTGTTTGAAAATAGTGCAACGAGGATCCCACTGCTGAGTAATCGCTTACAATCAAAGCTTTGTTCTTGATCTTTGCTTCCTGTGGATTCTAGTAGGACTGATGATATGCACAACATCACTACATGAGGGGGCAATACCACAGCATAACCATACACACAAGACTTAAAATATCTACAAGTACAATGGTGTCAAGACTGAAGAGCTGAATGAAGATTTGGTGAATAGATCCCGTAGCCTGAAGCCCACTTAGGCCAACAAATAGACATAAATATCTCGCAGACATAACCCTAACATATAGCTTAATATAAAATATAGCGTGAAAATATATGTTCATATATATGGCTCTACTCTAAAACTTGGGTGATCATGATTGAAGGGACAAGCTTTCCTACTGGCCCCCATGCGTGTGTGTGTGTGTGTGTAGTGTGTGTGTGGAAGTATTGCTGTTGCTCCAGCAGTCAGTGCAACATCCCTGTAACTCAGCCAGTCGAACAGGAGGCGATCACGATGTCCAAAGGCATTCAATATCAAACGGTGGTACATTTCATGAGTCTTCTGGATATATGATATGATTTGTTTTGACGGGGAACAGAGCGAACGATGCAGCCTCCCCTACAGAGATGTGTGCGCCTCTGCACGAGAGGCCGGGGAACACTGACGACTGTCGGGAGACCCCCAAGGTGGTGACAAGAGGAGGGAGGGGGTGAACGACAAAACGAATAAAGTGGACAGAGAAGTGCTGGAGGTGGTCTGGCACCTGCTTCTCAAAGTGTTTGGGGCTAATTAAGGTCAAATTGCTTCTCGCTCAAGAGAACACAAGAGAAAAACTGAGATGCAACTGCTGCGTGAGGGGCGAGGTCAATGTGTCAGGTGACTAAATTTAATGCACAGAGGCCTTCGGTGCAATGGCATTACAGAATAGACAGATGTGAGAACAACCAACCATTTAAAGCCACAAACACCTTGAGAAAGCAGCGTCAGAGACGTTGGAGAGGGGATGGGGTGAATCAAAACCAGGAGAGGACAACCCTCCACCAAGGACAGACCTTACAAATCTCATCTGCATCCCCCGTTACAGATGTGACCACATTTGTTCGGCACAGTACAACAAGCTCCAAACCTACAGTAGAGGTAAGTACACTCTCTTTTTGTTCCCAATGCTGTTTCCTCAGCAGCAGCGTTCAGAGAAAGCGAGCTAGAAGTGACAACTTCTGTGGCCCGGATCAGCAGGCCGTGACAGAAAAATCAATCCTAAAACACGACGTGGGCTTGATTGTGCTTGCCAGACAGGTTGAAGAAAGTGAAAATAATACATGGCAAACCGAATCAAGCACACATGAGGTGGCTAAATCCTTTTTTTCAAAATAGGTCTGGTGCTTTCCACAGGACTGCTTTAAAGCTTAACTGCAACATCCCAGGATGTGTGTCGACTCCATGTGACGGAACATTTGTTAACATGCATGCAAATAATGGCTGCTGTGTAAAACAAGCAGCCAGGAGCACACCCGCTGTGTAAAGAACATACTGCTTTAAAAGCAAGATTAGGGGCTTTAATCCTTATACACAAACTGGACCAAATGGGTTTATTATCCCACTTGGCACATCGAAAATGAGTATGGGATTGATTCTGAGATGATTCCACTGACTGTGTTAAATGAGGCAAATTGTTAAGATAAATCGAGACCAAAAAGACAGCTGAGGATACGTGAACAGAGCTTTTTGATCCAAGTCGTGTCAAATGCACCAAGGGGCTTCTGGTCTGACAGGAAATCAAAACCAAAAACACAAATCTCTCAACACACACCCCCAATGGCAACTGTTGGCCACAGGATATGTCACGACTGAGGAATTAAAAAAAAAAAAAAATGAAAAGGCAGAAAAAGAACGCTTGAGAAATGTCAATTAACATTTCACAGCTTACTTCTCTGTGTCCACATGTGCATGTTTTTTTAAATCCCAGTGAGAGGTTGAGCTCATACTCCACCTGTCTCCCTATTCCACTAAATGAGAATCATATTTGAGACAATAAAATAGACAGACACAGTTAAATCAAAATGACAAGTCAGTAAAAATATCAATACAAAAAAAGAAACAATAGTCATGATAAACGACAATAATCACAATTATTCCAGTGTAAGTGTTTTTGTGTAAGTCAGTCATTTTTGTCCTGTGCAGACCAAACCAATCTGCTTATTCAAAAAGAAAAAAAAACCCAAAAAGGCTGAAAAAGAAAAAAAGGAGAGGAAAGAAATGAAAACATGCCAGATCATGCTGTGTACCACCAACGAGGGAGGGGTGACGGGTTGGAGAGAACCTGGAGCCCCCCTGCACACGCTAACCCAGGAAGAGGCATCTGAGAGAGCCTGGGCGGGGCGTGGAGTGGGGGGAGCTAGGTGGTGGTGTGGGGGGTTGGGTGGGGGGCTCTGCACCGCAAGCTCATCCTGTCTGGGAGCAGATAGGAGACGGGGGTCTGGTCTGGAGAGAGAGAGAGAGAGAGAGAGATGGAGGGGCAGAGTGGAGAGGAGACGTGTCCTGACTCCTCTCAGGACGGAGACGGCGTGGAGCATGTCGTGGGCGTGGTCCCCCTCCCCACCCCCAAGCCCTCCCTACTTCAGGGAGACGGAGGGCTGACTGTGACAGGTGAAAATAAATAAAGCAGTAACATCTCAGGATCCAGTTCTGTACATCGCCACCACCGGATTTCCCGTATGCTCGTCACAGTTTCAGCGGTTTATTATACACATCTGACTCCAACAGTTCCTTTCGGCTGCAGCAGGCTGTAGTTTCCTTGGTGGATCCTTCTTGTCCTCCCCTACTTTCACTTCCACATTTGTGGAATTTCCCCTTTTTCAGTCCTGCGTAGTGTTTCTTCAAAACAATTGTTCCTCTTTCATCAGATTTCTTTTCCATGCATATACTAAACTTTTCCTTCCCCCATTGCCCTCATGATCACTCCGCCTCCCTCGTCCTCCCACCTACACCTACATCACGTTTTCCCTCTTTCTTCCTCTCCTGGAAGCCCCTCCCATCCCTCTTGACCCACCCATGTCCTGACCTGTTCTCTCCCTCTGCTCCATCCATCCATGCATTTGTCAGGTCACTGTTTCTTCTCTCGAGTGGTGATGGTGACCAGCTGCTTGGCGGCCTTGGCGATGTCGTAGGCGCACTGGATGACCTGCTGAGTGAGGAGCTGGTAGTCCACCGCGGGGGCACCGGGCTCCGAGGGCGCCGCCTTACGGCACTCCACCTGCAACCGCGAGGCACTGGAAGCCAACAGGCGGAGGGAGCAGTGGACTGCATCCAACGCTGGGCGCTGCGGAGAGATGAAGGGAATCAAAACTGAACCGGCACGGTGGATGGCAGACGACGGAAACAGATCGAGGAAGATAAAGACAGAGAAAGAGACACACTCAGGGAGAAATGAAACAGACTTACTTTGGGGAAGAGCGAGGCCATCTCAGTGACAGCAGAGTGGATCTTCTCAGAACATGGAACAAAGCTAAGGAGAAGAGGAACTGGTTACTTTATCTAGTAGCTGAGAAGATGATTGATGTTACTTAATGGTTTGAACTAGTCTTTTTATATAGATCCAGTCTGTACCACCACATCATGAGTGCACTGCTTTGAAACCCACTTTATATTGTGACGCTGAGTTAGATACCAAAGGCTGCTAAAAAGGGTGTTCAAACGTAAAAAATAAAAGACTGTTGGTGCTAGATGTTCTTGTGACTTATGTTATCTAATTAAAAGGTTTTGCTTGTAAGCGAGAATATAAATAGTGGTGTTTAGTTGAAAAGTTCTGAGCATCACTTTTCTCACGCCTACCTGTCATGTTTGAACTCCTGCGCAGCCCTGAGCAGCTCCTGGATGTTCTTGGTCACCTGCTCAGTTTTCAGTATGACGTCTTCTGTGCAGGGCAGGGTGGGGTCTGGCTCCCCCGTCTCACCTCCCCCTCCCTCCTCAGGCTCTCCACGGCCTTCCTCCTCGCTGCTGCGGCCCATACTGACGAGAGAGACGCATAAAGACACATTAATTAACACCTCTGACTAAAGTGGAGGGCTGGCAGTCACAAGGGGCGTTCATCAGTCTCAGCACACTGCAAGTGTTCAACATCTGTTTGCCCTGGATTTCTCATGATCTGCTGTTAGAAAAAAAAAAAAACATCATTCACCAATATCAGTATCAGTGTGTTGTCCAAATCTACAGTACCACAGAATAAGAAAACAAAAAGGCAGGGACTACGTGTTTGGAATATGTACTTTGAGAACAAACTGTGAGTAATTTAATGACTAAATTCACATATATTATCAAGGCTTTAGATGACCAATAATCTCAATTATATCCCACAACAACTTTTGACCAAAAGCTCATTTTGTGTTGTGGATCCATATCTGACTTCAGAATAAACTTCTTAAATCTAAAATAAAACACAGTAAACACTTAAGGCGGTCCTGGTGATTAATAAAAGTGTTTCCTTTAAACTACAGACACAGATTAAAACACACTCATCCTTGTGTGTGCAGTGACTTGCAGTGGGTCTGACCTGAGCGAGAGGTCGTATGTTTGTGTGTTGTCATAGTCGCTGTCTGTGCCGCTGCCGTGCTTCTCCTGCTTGGGGACCTGGGGAAGGAAACACAACAGCCACGCTCCATCAGTGCAATTATCACCCACCTCACCAAACCCCCCTGAGCTGTTCACTCCCACAGAGCAGAGGGGACGCATCCTCCCACAAAGTCTGAGACTTTGTTCACAGTGAATATGTTGATGACAAGAAATCCACTAAATGATTGATTTAAACATTTAAATCAGAGGCTTTTAAAGCTTTAGAATATAGACTGATTATGATGGCTGCTCTGAAAAAATGCAACCGCACTTATGTTTTGTTTTTCACATTTATAGTCTTCACCTCTCAGATTGAACAATGACAATGACAGAAATCTTTCTGTAAGAGAAACGCAGCATGAGGGTCAATATTCCTGCAGTGTCTGTAGAAGACTGACTTGAAGTCTTAACTCCCTATGTGAGTCAAGAAATCATCTTGGAATCAAAACTCACCATATATCTGCCCATCTCTGTAGAGCCAGGCAGATGCTGGCCTCCGTATAGTGTTGGGCCTCCCGTGCTACCCTTCCTTACCTGAGAAAAGACAGGAACACAAGGGCAGAGAGAGGAGGAGAAAGGAGGATGGAGAGAGGTAGGAGAGAGAGGTGTGCGGACAAAGAGATGGAGAAGGGAATGAAAGAATGGATGAAGAAACAGGAAAACAAGAGTGTGGGGGCAGAGAGAAGAGATGTTTTTATAAACAGCAGAAAAACAAGATGAATGAGCCAGCAGAGCAGCGCAAGATCAACTCGGCAGCTCACCCATCGCCCCATCAAGACTACAGACCTTTACTGCATCTAACACTGAAATTCAAACACTGTCAGCTAAATTACCTGGTGATGAACAGCTACTCATCACGCAGAGCATCTAAAGCTAACACACATATTTACATTTGTGTTAATCACCATTATTATAATGCACAATAAGCAGAAGTGGAGCAAAGCTGCATGTGAGGAAATCCTACATCTGATGAAATGGAAAACAATGCGATGACAGACAGAATGCTTACATCCAGAGGATGCACGGCTGCACTGCAGTGAGCGAGGGACAGACAGGTGAAGAGACAGACAGACAGACAGGAAGAAAACAGACAAACAGGTGAATCTTTGTGAACGGATATGGTGAACTGGACACGACTCTGTGGGGGTCTCCACAGAAAGCAGACAGTGGTGGTGAGTGGTTATGTGATGGTGTGTACTGTAGCTTCATACATGCTGCTGCAGGATAAATGCTGCTGAACTTTTTCAGCCTAGTTGTGTTCTGTATCAGCAACTTTACCAGAGACAAAATCAAAAAGCAAACGCTCCGTTCAGACACCAGAAATGTCCTTTACTTGTGTTTGTGTGTGTGTGTGTGTCACCATAGCAACTTCTACATTAAGAAGCTGTCCAAAAGCAGGAGTGCTAACTGGGAGGTCAAAAAGCTGAAAATGTAAAAGGTCAAAGGGTGCAGAGCAGGCCAGAGAGAAGAGAAATCAGTCACTGGGAAACCAAACAGACAACACAATCCCTATTTTCCATCTTTCTCCTTAACGTCACACTTGTGCACTTCTCCTCTCTGGTGCTAAAAATCACAGGTTACATCGTTCTAATACAAATCAGTGTTCACATTTTAATGGGGATCGTGCACAAGCGGACCTTTCAAAGGGAAAGATCGGGAACTGAGATGCAGAGGGAAATACAGAGATCAGGATTGGATTATCACCCATCGGTCAGGCCAAAGAGAGCCAATCAGGGCCACTGAAAGGAAGGTGGGAAGCAGAAGGGGGCCAGGGGAGTTCTAACTTACGCTGTGTGTGTTGAGGGGCTGCAGGCGGGCTGCCAGGGAGTCCAGGGCTGGGGGACCATGGGCCGTGGGGCCGGGGGCCGCCCCTGGCTCGTACATTGAGAAGGCCTGGCGGTCTCTCCGGTGGGGGTGGCAGTGGGGGGCGACTGAGGAGGGTACTGAGAGCCCCGGGGGGTCCGCTCCTGGCCCAAATCCACCCAAACCACCCCCGCCTATTCCTCCTCTCATCCCACCCCCTTGCCAATGGCCTCCTCCTCCACCACCGGGCCCCCCTACCCCATGGCCAGCTGCCCCCCCAGCCTGCTGGCCCCCCCGCAGCACACTGTTCTCTGTCTGCATCCGTGTGATCTACAGGAGAGGAGGAAGGGAGCAGGGAGGGATGAGAGGATGGAGGGAGGGATGGGAGGGATGGAGGGAGGGACATGGGGAGGTTACAGGGAAGGTGGGGGGTCAACTGAATGGTCAAAGACAAGCATCCACAGTCACATGTACAGTAAAAAAAGGCTCATACAAGTTAATTCATATCACCACTGGGGAGGGAGGAAATGTGTGGTGAAGACACTTGAATAAGTTACATGTCGGGCAGGGGTGGGGTCATGGGAATGGGGTGGAGGGCTAAATACTTTTATATAGACACGGTTTGTTTTCATGGGTCAATGAGGGGCAATGGGGGGGGCTCACCTGCACTGATCTACTGTTGACTGACACCTAATTTGAACACAGCATTTGTTGTCTGCAGCATGTTTGCTTGTACATGAGCATGTCTGCCTCAACTCTCAGTCAGGTGACTAAATAAACACATGGATGAATCACGGCTCACACACGGCCAACGCTGGCAGCCACCGATGAGCTAAGGATGGTGACTCACAGGGAACCGAAATGAAGTGACGATGAACCACAAATGAGCGCTATTAGGTGAAAACAGTCTGAACTAAAAATGACAACCAAAATGAGAACGGGTATTTGTGGCAGCCTGGCTCCACATGAGAATGACAGTTGCTTTGGTTACTAAATAATGCTGAAAAGCTGTCACCAAATACATCTTCCAGAGACAACAGTGTAGGAAAATGACACCCTGTCAGGAAAAATACATCAGACTGCAAAAATATGAAAATATTCACTTGTCTCTCCATCATCCTGCCCTCCTTCTGTCTGAATCAATTGTTCCTTCTCATTTTGCCAGCCTGTCTTTGTCACTTTGTCTTTCCTGTTATTCAGTACCCTCCCATCTAGGTATCTACCTCGATCTGATTTCAGATTCAGACTTCTACACTTTAAGTTTTTATGTTCACCTTTCTAAGAAACAAGTCATTTCGACCTTTCTAGTGTCATCTCATCTGTCTCTCCTGCCCCCTGTCACTCTCTACGATTATTAAATAAGAAAACAAATAAATAAGACATAATCTTCTCTCCCACTTTCTGCTTTCCCTGCTGCTCAGCTGTGTGTTCACTTTCTTGACTTTATTTGCCTGAGTTGTCTCTGCCCGTCCCTTCAACCCCCCCTCTATACTCCCTACCTCCTTCTGGAGCCGCCGGAGCTCCTCACTCAGGTTGTTGTTGACCTTCATCAGCTGCTGCACCTTGGCCTCTGAGGAGGCCAGGGCCTTCTTCACCTCCAGGTACTCCTGCAGGGTGATGGGGCCGTCTGACAGGTCTGATGAATCCATACTCTAGATTTACAGGACATACAGACAGACAGAATCAGGTGGACAGGTGGAAAGAAAGGTGCAGACAAAAGAGAGGGAACTGTCATTGTGAGACATGTTAAGCTAGTAAAGGGCATAAATCCAGTGTGGAACCTCATTTGTTTACTGTTTTTACACATCGGTTTTCCAGTCTCGAATAAATACAATATGTCATTGATGCAGTTTAATGCAGAGGGAAAATGGAGAGATGGCATGTGAATCTGTACTTTCTGAGCTGGATAATAGAGCTTATAACTGTGGAAGAGGAAGAGGAAGAGGCCTGGCATATATCCCGGAGGTCAGCACTACAGCTGATCACACACATATACACAGAAGAGCCTCAGTTCTTGCTCTCAATGCACCCTCCGCCCCCACTTCCTGTGACCCTGGAGCATGCTCAAACTCATTCATATACCACTCCCTGAAACTGAACCATTTAAAAACATCTTTTAAACACTATTCTTCAGAGCTCTTTGTTTATAAATCACCCACCTCCAACCCAATACAGTTTTATTTTCCTCTTCCGCCTACACTTACTACTATAGATCAGTGAATACAAGGCCATGTTTTACATATTTTTACACATTTTTACATATCTGTACAGTGGTGATGGGAGTGCAAGCTCTGGGTTGCAGTTTGTCAGACTCTGAATCGCAGAGTATACAGGAAAAGTAGAAAGTTACTCGTTTAGCTGTTGTTTACTTTGTCATTTCTACCACTCCCACTCCTGCACCATTTTCCTCTCTTTCTCTCCTGCTCAATCTTCTCCTCTCTTCTCTCTCACCACACACACGCACACGCACACGCACACGCGCACGCGCACACACACACACACACACACACACACAGTATGAACAATGCCTCTCTGACAAGGACCCAGAAGAGCTGATGATGTCACTCAGGAGCTATGTGGCAGCCCAGGCTGTGGCCGCTCCCCGCAAAGCATGCTGGGACAAGCAGTCGTAAAGAGAAAACCATGGCAAAGCTCTGCTAGCTGATGCAACTCCTTTTCTAATGTATTCAGAGACTGAGTGAGGGGAAAGGGACCGAACAGTTTAAGAAACTTTAAAAACTACTTGTGTCAGCATGTGTGTGTGAGTTGTGTTTTTGTACATTTTATTAAATCCAGGTGCTAGTTTTGTACTTGGTTTGCATGTGGCAAAATGTGTACTGGTTTTCCTCAATAATTAGTGTATGCTGAATTGCTATACCTTAGCCCGGTTGCTGCGTTGTGTATTGTTGTTGTTCTGGGTGGTCGGCTCGCTGTCTGTGTCTTCATCCGAGGCTACGCTGTCGTAGTCATGCTGGTCATCATCGATACCTTGGTCCAATGGATCTGTCAAAGCAAATGTGCACAATTATTACACTTAGTCATGCTTAATGCTCAGACTGATACAACTGCTGACTGATTTCTCCCCAACTGTCTACTTGGGGAGAAATCAGTCAGTGGACGTCTGCATCTTTGTTTGACATAAGTCATAATGCAATACAGATAAAAATACACTGCCTGGTCTGGCAGAAATGTGACTCTTTGACATTACATCATCTTCATTAACTGCTGGACTGAAGCCTATTCACCATGGAGCTGCTTGCAACAATAAACACATTTGCTTCTAAAATGTTTGATAAAATGCTGTCGGCTTTAAAGCTCCACATTGTTGTACAAAGATGGATTAGAAAAAGTCAATGAACTGTTCCATATCTATCCATAATGTAACTCTGTTAAGTTATATGCCACTGGTCTTTACATTTCTTTAACAATGGTTGTCGTCAGCCCTGCGTCCTACTCTGCCTGTCCCTTCCTGTCCCACTGTCTCACCTGTTGGGCTGCTGAGACCTTTCCCCTGCTGCCTCCTTTTGGCGTCACTCAGGATGTCGATGATGAGTGTGGCAAATTCCCGTGCGTTGAAACGGGCCAGCTTCTGGCGGCCCTGAGAAGTCAGGAGTTAAGACTTGGATTGTTATATACTGACACACACATATACACTGGCACAAGTGTCTGAGGTTCTGTCATGAGCTGTGTGCAGTACAGATACAATCCAGCCCACAGTCAGTGGTTCACTGCCTCTGTGACTACTGTGGTCAGCTACCATGTGCTGTGGAAAAACACAGTCATGCTTAACACTTGCAACACACACACAAACACACACACATCACAAGTGCACACATACAAAAACATGAGGTGGAAAAAAACATAAACCGTGCAATTACACTATGCATGCTAGCATCTATATAAGCGCATTTTCCACCATGGTGCTAAACTTAAACTACTCAACAGAGTGACATGCTACTCAAAACACATCACTCTGGAAGACAAAAGGGGTAAAAGGTTCAGATCTGAAAGTGTGTGTTTTTCTTCTGTTTCCTAAACAGACAGCAGTTTCTGACCACAGTGAACTGCCCAATCACAGCAGAGCAAACGTGGCGATGCGGGCGTTTTTTATATGTGTGTGTGTTTGCTTGTCCGTACGCTTGTGTTAAAAGTCAATGTTTACACTAATGAGCCACAGAGATGAGGAGAAACTCTGAGAGGACATATGGGATTTCTCACACACAGTGGGAGGTTTTTGGGGGGGTTTGGGGGCAGATGAATCACATCTTTCCTCCTCTTTCACAGCTGAACAACATCCCTTGTCAATTTCACACTCATTCTCAGCTTCTCCCCCAAACACATACACAGTCTGACTGTTTGACATATCACTAAGCTCTATTTTTTCTTCTTGCTAGCAAGTTCTTTCTCCTTAGTTTTTTCTTTTCTTCAGTTACTGTAAGCAGGCAAACAATATCTAACATAAAAACGAGAGTGTACGTGTCCCTCTTTGTGAACACAAATATATCATCACACACTATAGGCTTGTATGTGTGTTTACCTGGTTGCGTGTGGCAGAGTACTCAGGATTGACTGGTAGGAACGGCACCGCACTGCGTTCAGTTACCAGAGTGCTGTGGTTCTGGGTCGTAAGCCACACTGAAAACAAAAACATGAAGTAAATCATGAGTCCGTGCGTGTGTGTGTTAAACATAGAACATGGGCAGTCAAACACCCGGTCCATCCACCCACACGTGCATAAACAAAGTACAGTAAAAACCATACAGTAGACTCTAAAACTGAATGCCGGCCCCTCTAATCCACCGTTGAGCTTTGAGCCCTCCCCTTGTGTGCGGCTGAGAGTGTGTGTGTGTGTGTCTCTTTGTGTCCTCGCCACTTACCTGCGGCAGTTCTGTCAGAAAGCACAATCTGACTGCTACTTCTACTGAACGAAAGGGAGAGAAGAAATGGAAAAAAGAGGAGACGGAGCGAGAAAGAGCCGAGGAGGAGGAGGAGGAGAGAGATTCAAGAATTTCTGAGGCACTTCCTCAGCCGGTCTATCCTCCTCCCTCGCTCACTCCATTTGGCCTCTCTCTTCAACAGTCATTTTCCTTTTCTGCTCACTCTGTCCTTCAAATTCACTCTCTGTCTTCTCAACATCTATTTTCTCTGTGACTTTCTCTCCTTTTCTCCTCACACTTTGCATCGCCAGTGTCTTGTGGAGGTGTTTTCTATTACTTTTAGCTTTCAGTTTCCATGAAGGGGAAAAAAGCCAAAGCACAGAGAGATGTTTCTACCTTGGTCACAGAATGAAAGGAGGTGAGGAGGGAGACGAGGCTCACCTGCGTCATTTTCTCTGCGATCTACTTCGTCGTAGACATCCATGGCTAGCTCCTCAAACAGTCGATTGTTGAGCTATCACACATGAAATTGACCACACATATATCAATAAGTTTATATTCGTCCATGCCTGCACACCACAAGCACTAAACAAACACCAGTGTGAAAAACAAGACAGAACAAAACAGATCCTGGGCTACACCTTTCAAGATTTTACTCGTCATGTTGTCTCATTTTCAGTCATTACGTTCTTCCAAAAACTTGTGTGTCCTGGTCACTAAAGTGCTTCAAATGTTGATAACTGACCATCAGGTCTCAGTTCTTGGAATACTAACTTTCTGTGGAAACTGAAACAGATGGCCCTGGAGCAGATAAACATTATTTTGGCAAGGATGAGAAAATCTGGCTGTTAGTGAACCAACTTTTTTTTGCTCATTTGTTTTGCTGATTTTTTTTAACAAGCACTT
>JAVQJZ010113925.1:0-18678 GCA_036025355.1 Leiopotherapon unicolor | reverse complement strand
ATAGATGCTAATAGACTCTTTTGGCCTTTTTGATTATGAGAAACTGGCAGAACGACATGAGAGTTGTCTTAAAATGAACAACGATGACAAATATCAATTCATTTGGCAACAACTGTAAGGGTATGTCTTTAATTCTTACTGGAGATGGCCTAATGTAACCTGTTTCAACACCTTTTCTAAATTTACATTTACTAAAAGGAGGGCCAGATGGAGAAAAAACAGCTAAGTTCTTATATAAATTTTTGCTATTGGCACTTTTTCCTCCATTTTCTCAGCGATTCCCCAGTGAGGCATAGAGTGAGCGTAGTTTGATCTCCACTTGAAAGGCAAGTGATGCCAGGATATAATAACAGATTCAAAAAGACTAGCAGGTAACGATGCCAAATCATTTTGTCTCCCACCTGCATTAACTGGAAGTGTATCCGACTTATTCAGCCTGCTCTTAGCCCACTTCTCTCACTTAACCCCCTCCGCCGGCCTCCCTTTATTCACCTGTTTTGTCAGAACAATGATGCCGGGCAAACATCAATTATCTATTGATAAAAGAAAAACTCATTAATGGGCATCAGGCAGGTTTAATGGTGGGGATCATGCTTGTTTGCCTGACCGTTAATGGCCCCGGCCATTAGAGAAGCCGTCTGACTTTTCCCCACCCTGCCACCGACAGACAGCAGCCTGCCACTGACAGTGATACATGAGACCCCCTGAGTCACATTGATCACTCTGGGAGAGTCTACACACACACAGGCGCCCATACAAACACATTCCTCTCCGGTGTGCATGTTCTCATTTCATTACAAGCAACAACACCAACCTTTGCTGAGTTACACCCCCCCCCCCAAAAAAAAAAAAAAAAAGAAAAAGTCTTTGTAGCACTTGTGGTATTAGCTGGTGGAGAGGTTACAAGAAGGCATTGTAGACAGTGGAACCTGACAGTACAAGTTTAATTACTTCCCCTCAAAATGAAAAGAGATGAACTGTTTGTGTCAGAGGCAGGTGGACGGGCCATGGGTAAGCACACTAATCTGCAAGACTGGAGGGGACTGTAGTTTGCAGTAGTGCCAGGAAAAGGTTTGTTTTTAACTGTGGACTGTGGGCATGTGAGGATCTTCTTGAGCACCTCAGTTGTTGTTTTTGCACTGTGGAAAGGCAAATGTGGAATTTAGCAGATTTTAGGGTTAATGAATCTGCCAAGAACTAACTCTGATACCGCTATTTAAACATTACAGATGGTAATATGGTAAATTTGTAAAAGTATAAAAAGTTCTGATTCTTTATATCTGCTTAGACCTGCACTGTATGTATGTACACATGCATTGTGTCCTTACATGTATAAGCAGGGCGTTACCACTTGATTAAAGCTGTGTCAGTTTTATAGTTTTATTTTCCATAACATTAAATGCTTCAAAAGCACTTGCTTCAACCTAATGCAGCATCCCCCCCCAGCGTATTTTACAACCCCCCTCTCAGACTCGACTCGATCAACATCTGACAAATAGGCGTCTGTCCTGACCCCGTGATCTGATAGTTAATGAACCAGCCTAGTTTGGAATTGGTTGATGCCAGAGGATTGGCCCTTGGCCTAGAGCTTAGCTGCACTTCCAGGTCACCAAAGCAGGCAAAGTCAATAACCTACACTCACAGGTATCCTACCAGCTTAGGACAGCCAGCAGGGAAGCCTCACCTCACCCGACCTTCTGAAAGTGCCAGTGCTCTGTTTATTTCCTCTACGTTTTAATGTTTGTTTGTTTGTTTTTTTGTTTTTTTTTTTTGGACAAGAATTTACCATTGCTGGCCCAAAATGAAAATACCAGCAGACTATTCTTTCCTATGTCAACAGTAACCGTCTCGATAATTGAATATTTTACTTTCCCATATGTGTTTAGGAGTGAAAAGAAAATAAGGTCAGTCATTTTAGCTGATGTCAATAAAAACAGGATCAGTCTCACTGCCCACATTTTACCACAGCTCGATGATTGGTGACCTCTTTTTACCCTCTGTGGCCCTTAATCCCATTTTTGTAGTGGGGACTGCACAGGTCATTGGTTTGCTGGCTCACCTCTCTTTTAACACTTGCTGCAGCTGGTCTACCCAAGCAAAGTTTTTTTTTTTTAAATTACAGGCCCCATTAACACGCTATTTACATCTCTGCCTGATCTATGCCATTAAGGGATCAATGGCGGTTTGTTTAATTCATTCATTTATTCTTCTCTGTCTCTCTTGCTCTCTCTTGCTCTCTCGCTCTTTTTTAAAAGGTGATCTATATTTATGGATTTCTCCCAGAACCGACTGGCCTTTTCCTCTTTCGATTCAACCACAGTGACATGCTAACAGATTTTATATCGGGGCATCCCTGCTGTGATGGAGTGAGATAGGTACTAAACAAGTGCAGCACTTGGGAGAGAGGGGTCTTTTGTTAGAGTTGGGTCTCTTTTTCAGCTGGACATCAGGATAACTATAATAGTAGTAATAAAATAGTTAAGTTTATTTTGAGGGATTTAACATATGCCTCTGTTTCCTGGCCATGTCGCACCACTACATGTTCCATTAACAGCAGTTTATGGACCTTAGTAATGGATACACTATTGATAATTGGCTGTGAGAAGAATTTTAGAGGCTGACATGCAATTGTAGTGCATGTGGACCATTTTTCAACCCAGTGACAGCACTCTTGACTTTTGTGTAAACAGCTGCAGGGTGTTAGAGCATTTTCTTTCAGCAGCTTGTCATTTTTTTTTTATCGGCCCCCCTTTTTTGTGAGCATAGATTACCCAACATACGCATGATGTAGCCTCTTTTTTTTGTTTGTATTTTTTTTGGAGGGGGGGAGTAATGTTGTCCACACTGTCAGTGCACTCACAAAACAGTGACAGCTTTACTGAGATGTTATTCCTGCTTTCTGGCGTACAAACAATTGCATACCTATCAGCACACACACACGCACAGGATGTGACACATAGTTCTTCATCTAAAGCTCAGAGCCTCACAAACTTATTTCAAGCTGCTTCAAGTACTATACACACACACACACACACACACACACACATGCAGTATTACAGGATGGCTGTTGAGTCGAGCAACATCCCTTTCACATAGCTGTCACGCCTTTTAGCAACTCTGTCACACTGATGGTGTATTTATTACTTAGAAGTAGTTGTCCGTTTATTTATTTTCGCTCTCCGCTCATCTGTCCTGCTGTTTGACACTTTGCTTCAGTTTTCAATTTAGCTTTGATTAATTATCTCCACCGAACAGGAACACCTTCACGAGATATTGATTTTTGGTTGAAATCTGATCAAAGCGGTGGGTGTACGTCTTGCTCGGGGGGTTACAAATGTATCATTTAAAGCAACTTGGTGTGTCCGCTCAGAGAAATGATCCACATAAGCCAGCACAAGGCACAATATTGAGAGATGATGGACTTTTGTTGGATGGGACCGTTCATACCCCCCAAATGGAGTTTTCACGCAAGACTGGGCTTAGAGCAGTGAGGCCAGCCCGTCTATGCTCAGCTTTTTCTACTTAAATCCACATGTGCACATGAAAAGGACAGTTTGTCCTTTTCATGTGACATTCATGACTTTGAATAAAGCGTCCAGAGCCATTGATTTCTTTTCTTTTCTTTTCTCTTCTTTTTTTTTTTTTTTTTTGGTGAATAGGGAGCATTAGGAATATGAATTAAGGTCTAGAGATTATGTGATTGCTCTCCCCATTTTCGCCTTTCTCCCCACTTTGCACCTCAATCTAGGGCTTAGGATCACTCATTGCTTAGGAGGTTTGATCTCTTTGCCCCAGCACACAAAGGAACACACACACATACAGACTTCACCCACCTCCACATTGCTCCTTCAATCTTCTCCAAGGCTCAATTTGATAAATGGCTTATTCTGCTGGATGAGCAGCGGGCTGTAGGTGGGAGTCTTTCTTTCTTTTTTCTTTTTCTATGACTTTCTTTCTGTCTGTCTTATTTGTTTTTCATGAGTCCCGGTGAGGAGGGAGATGAGCAGGTAGTGTGACTGATGCCGGTGCTCTCTGTTACACTAAGTGACGTTTGACCTCCCCTTACCTTGTCATATCAGCCGTATTCGCTGACATACGATGCGCGCGTACACCCATATTCATTAACTGGATGAACACTTAATCCTACAACACTCAAATACGCAGAGGGTTGTGCACTCAATGCATATAGAGCTGCAAAGACTTGAGAGAGCCCAGCTAAGTGGCAGAGTACAGCAGCCATAAAAGCAGCCGCCTCCTTGTTGCTTGATGAGAATGAATGAAGACATGCCAAAACGTCTCCACCTGCCAGTATGTTCGCCTGGTGTTCACTGCTTGCATCTGCACATTACAGGCCCATCGGCCCACACACACACACACTCTCTCGCTCTCTCTTTCACTCACGCCTAGAGAACACTCTGAACAAGCGCAGCATTTGCTACCGTCAAAGCCTCTTCCTTTAAAGTTTTACGACCAGAACTGGTAATTCGACTCATGCAAACTTAAATCTCTACAGTGATAACTGTGATCGCGGTAATTGGAATATGCAGTAAAACTCCGATTTAAACAGTGACAGAGTTGCCGTCGATGGTGATTGAAAGCACTGACTGACAGATTCATCTCCCCTGCGCCTTGCATTATGTATATAGCCCGCTCTCTTTCCCCGATGAGAGAACGTATAACACATAATGTATGCATGAAGCAATACTTGAACTGAGGCCCTAACTTATGTGCCAGGTTGGACCTCTGGCTTTCAAATGGCTTGGACACATAAATGGACCCACCCTGTTCTCTGTAACCTTTGGTTATTTATCCATTTGCTTTTCCCTCTCCAGGTATTGAAAATTTGTTTTGTTTGGATGCGGTGATAAAAGGAAATACCATCGCTTGCCAATTTTTAAATTGCCAGCCCACTGTGTTCTTTCATTTTCTTTCAGTGCAGGGTTTGGCTCTGACATGACGGGTCACCTACCGCAGTCTTTTTGATTTTTTTTTTTTTTTTTCACTTTCAAACGGCTAAGTGAATTAAATCTGCTGCAGTTTTAAAACATGCCCTCGGGCCAGGTTTCACTTCAATGGTACCAAATGGCTTTGTCTTTTGTACTTGTGAATGACTCCGCATGTGTATGTGCTCACGCGCACATGTGCATGACTTTGTGTGTATGTGTATTTTGCCTTTTTTTCCTCTCTCTCTCTTTTCTGTCCACTCTGTCGACACAATCCCAGCGTTTATGAGATTACCAGAGCCCATTTGTGTTCCGGCGGGAGCCATCTTGGCTCGGAGGAGGCCTCCGCTGGGAACCATCTGGGCTCTACTCAATACAGTTTCCACTCCGCCTCCCCTGTCCTCTCCACATTGTGACCAAAGCTATTTACTTTAAAGAGAGGAGGAACTGAAACTCCATTTGTGTGTATTTGTAAAACTCTGGAATTCAGTCCTCAGATCAAAGCTCCTGAGCTCTGGGCTGGCACTGTTTCTTCATGCAAAGTAGGGAAACGGAGAGGGTAATGACGCTGGAGCAGTTCCTCATGGTCGAAATAATCCCTGACATTTATTCTATATAATGTCTAAAATATGACAAACGCTGATAATGGCTTGACAGATCTCAGCTATGCCCTTTTAATGATTTATCCTACACTGAAGAGTCAGAGAGCCCATAACTTGATTAGAGACAGAGCGTAACAACTGCAGAATAATAGATCAAAGTAGTATTTCAAAAATATAAAAAAACATATCTAAAAATTAATTTAAAAAAACATCATCAAAGCAGAAAAGGCATTGTAAAGACTAAACAAAGTGACAAGAATTCATTTCTGGCAATGATCGCTCACTGGATACACAAGCTGTTTTCCGTCCATTTTTCATATTTAGTGCGACATATTGTTCCAACACCAGTAGTACTCAGCACTCCTGCCATGGATTTAAAGCCCCTCCAAGCTGATCCAATTCTGCCAGTGGAAAATTGGGCCTCTGCTCTTTTTATGAATTAATTTGTCCTTCTTAATTTCACATTTGACCTCTCTATTAGCCTCTTTCATCTCTTCCCTGCTGGCCGGTGAAATGCCAGTTTCTCTTTATCTAATGATGCTTTCAAGGTCTTGGTCACCCAAGGTTTTGAATTTAGATGCGTTTTTTACTTCAGTGTGGGTATCCCATGAAGGAAAGTATGACAACAGATATTATTAGTTTTCTGTCGGCTAAGTTGGATTGCACTGTTGTAGTTTGGCCCATTTTACTACATCTGATTTGTTAGTAGATTATTTAATTAACGCTAAATGTGCAGGGTTATGAATTGACAATCACTATCACTTCCACTAGGCGAACACAAAGAGTCCTGTCAGTGTGTATTTAACAAGTTGTAGTGTGTGTGTGTTTAGCCTGAGCGATTGTATCTTGCTGACTTTACAGCTGTTTGTCAGTCAAGTCTAGTCGTTTTGCATGTGTTCAATTATATTAGTGACATTCCTCGGCAGGCCCATTTGTTGTTATTAATGCTGTGTACAGTCGCGCCACCCCTCTAGTCATATTGTGCCGTTGTCAGTAGCAGGCTAATTTTCTTCCCCGTAAGGTCGGCAGGATGTGGTAAATGAGGTGTCCTGTATACTGTAAGCGGTGTGGAGGAAAACGCAGACTAATTTGTTCTATTATGATCGAAAGGACAAAAGGCTGAGTGTCTCTGATCATTTCTTTACTTTCTTCTCTCTCCTGTCATATCTTGATGTCACATGTTTACATCAGACCTCATAAAAGCATGATTGATCTGACTTCTCCTGCCGTGTGATTTCTCTACATGGTAGTAACATTCATCACCTTTATCTTGTTGCTCAGTGGGCTTGGTTTATTTCAGGCAAACGTTTGAATATAAAAGGATCGAGGTAGAGAGAAACTGTCTCCTTGACCTCTGAACTCAAATTCAAACCTCACTGGAATAATTTGAAAAGCTTTTCGAGGGGTTGTAAATTATCACCAATATGAAAACAAAGAGAAGTTAATGAATTAATTTATTTTTTCTGTCTGTAATTTCCCCTTATGAACTTCTTAGACTAAGAAGCTCTCCACTCATTCTGCAGAGGTAGTTATAGTTGCCTTTTTATCTCTAACTTTGTTTTCCTTGTTTTTGGCTTTGGACATTTCAGTGCCCAGACTTTATTGTTCTAATTTTGCCTAAAATTTTTATAACACCCTGTAGAGCAAATCCAGTCCGGAAGAGCTTTCTCTTTTCCATCCAAATTGGAATTTTTCCCAGCTTAGAGTGTTGTTTTTAGTTGTCAGTGTTGTTTTATTTTTGTTTTGCGTCTGCTGCGCCGTGGTCGTTGTGACAGTTAAGTTGGTTCTAGCCATTCTAGCCTTTTTCCAGCACTCGCCCACTTCCCCATTTGACATTTGGGTGCTTGGAGGACCAGTGGCGCTCTAATAGCCTAGTTATGTAACTGCTTCTGCACTTAGAGACAAAGAGAGATAAAATGGGGTGAGTATCTGAGATAGCAGAGAGGATGAGAGAAGGAGAGGAGGAGAAAGCAGATGAGGTATGAGTGAGCTTAGATTGTATCACAGTCAGGACCTGGGAGGGTAGATAAATGTTCGAGCTGTTCTTTTGTCTTTTGTAGAGACTTTATAGTATAGTTTCATGTTAGAGACAAGTACAGTGATCATTATTAAAGTCATTTAATGGAAAACAACCACTTTTATACATAAACTGTGAGAGGCAAATACACGGATGTTCTCCTGTAACAGGTGCACAACAGAAATCGATGCACCCTTCAGTCATTTTCGCTCCTGCTGATGGTGTGATCCAAATGGTAATTGGATCCAGAATGTTGAAATATATGTACATTGCTGCTGTATGCCTAGGTTGTCAATTTTGCGCTTAATAATAGAACCGATTATGCATTCATTAATAAAAGCGTTTTACTTTAGTTGAGAACAAGGCAAAGCAGTTTACAAACTTAATTCCCTTCAGATTTCCCTTGTGGCTGCAGGGCTAAGCAGCCCGAGTCTTAATCGCTTGACTTCTTCCTATCTCCTCAGCACACCTGCCCTCTCACTTTCTCGCTGACTGAGGCTTTAGAGTAGGGAAAAAAATCGATTGATTCCCCTCCCCCCATTCTTTCCCTGGTCGTCCATCACTTATGAAACAAAATGTAATGAATAGATAATTAGCCTGAATAGGCAGAATTTGGTTATAGTCCATCATGGGAAATGTTGCGAGATCTTTCCCTCTTTGTCAGCAGGGCTAGCTGTTTCAATGCCTTCATTTGTTAACTTAAGGGAATTGCAACTGCACTGTCACTAATTGCAAACGATTTACATAGCAAAAAAAGTAGGGATGACAGTTTTTATGCATATGCAACACTAATTTAAAGTCACTCATACGATTTGTGCTGGCCTTGGGATTTCTACACTTTGAGTTTTATTGTTAAAAAATGAACGTTGCTTTTGTTGAGAGCTGACAGTAGCGCTTAATGGAGAATAGGACAGAAGTCAGTGTGCACGACGACACCAAGAGGCCACCACTGGGTTTCTGTGTTTAAAAAAGAAAGAAAGAAAGAAGTGTCATGCTGACCGAGACCGGATAGCACCGATTGGGGAAATCCGCAACAGAGCGATGAAACCGGATCTGTGTGTGTGACCTATCAAATCAATACAGAGCTCACAGGCTTCTATTGATGTGTCTATTTTAGAACAGTGGCGTTTCCTCACCGTCCCCCATTAGCTTCACTTCATTGCTGTAATGGAATCTCAAACCTAATCTCAGATACAGAACATTAACTGTGCCTCTTTTCTCCCTCTCTTCCTCCCCCTCCCCTCTTTTCTTCCGTTCCAGGTGGAAGTTGAAGTGGAGAGCATGGACAAAGCAGGGAACTTCATTGGCTGGCTGCACATTGAGGGTGTGAATCTGTCAGTGGCGCTGGTAGAAAACGCTCTGTCCAAGGTCCACTTTACAGCAGAGCGCAGCACCTACTACAAAACCTTGCTCTCAGCAGAGGAAGTCTGCCGACAGAGGAAAGAGAAGGTAGGTTGCATTTACATGCTACAGGAGCCGCAACCACTGTACATCCTATTAAACTATCAGTTATGACTATACTCCCAACGGACATAAAACTGTCCACATAAAGTTTCCAAGTGGCGAGAGAAATACCTGAATTTATTCACCCACATTCACCCCCCACTCACGATCATTAAAGGCAAACTTAAATATCGAGCATGACAAGTGTTGCATTATTTTTAAAAAGTTAGGACTCAAGATACATTTCTGTCTCAGCGTTATCACACACCATAAGCCACGATGTCATGTTTCTCAGGTACTTTATGGAGAATCTGAATTGTATCACCGCAACCAGCAGCCTGGGTTACAGATCAGGATTTATTTAGCTGCCTCTCACGTCTCTGATCTATGGTGTCTTAGGTCTGGCTGCCTGTGGACATATTTTTGTCCAGTGTGCATAAAACTGGGGAAAAAAAGGCCCCACTTCCTTCTCAAGCTCTGGTCAGGGTATGACGCATTTCTTGCAGACTATGTGACTGGCCGCGTCTCTTACACTTTAAACACTGATATTTGTCAGCAGATCAGTAGTAGAGGTAAAATGCATTCAGAGTGCATGACGATCTCTCAGAGCGGTGGGGAAAAAACATACAGAAGCTGTTTGTCACTGTAAGGGAACACACATTCTTCCAGGGGTTGGCACCAGATGCTTTGCAAGTCCTCTTTCAACAGCAACTCTACTATTCTCTCTTGCCAACATCCACACGCTGCCCTTGTCAAAGGCAAAGCCCTTCCCCCTTACCAGCCTGACAGCCAATTTGGACAGGTGGTGCCATGACCTTTGGCTCCCAATAATACAAAATGTTTTATCACACAAGAAAGTGTATATCCGTACAGTATGAAGACAGAGGAGGACACATCAGTATATCTAACATGACACCCCATTCAATCATGAGAAACAGCAAGTCATGTCTTCATGTATTGTTAGCATGCAGCCGGTAGCTTTTAGTTAAAGCTACAATAAAGTGGAAATGCTCCATCTGGGGTTGAGAATAGCCACATATTTTGCCGTTATCGTTGAAGCTTCCTTTCCTCAATGGGAGTCCTTTGATGGATGGAGGCCTCTCTCACACTGATCCTGATCTCGCCCTGCATTTTCATTATGGCTCCGCGAGTCACCCCTGCCAGATGCATGAAGTGCCCGGCCAGCTGTCCTCCTTGTCCTCTCTCTCTCTATCTCTGTAACTTCTTTCTTTTCTCTCTCTCTCTCTCTCTCTCTCTGTGGCTCTCTCTCTCACTCTCTCACTCTCTCTCTGATTTCTACCTATTTGGGTCCTTTAGGAGACACAAATGCCTCTTCTCCCCATATAAACGTGATGCATTGCAGGAGTCAAGAAGGGGCTGTGTTCTTTTTCCCTCCTCTGAATCTATCATGTTCATAGCCAGCGTGTCCCTGCTCTTCTTTCTTGCTCTCTTCCTCAGTCTTTTTCTCACAGATACTCTCCACCTGTGTCTCCCTTTTCTCAAAATGTTCAAAGAGAGAGCTACAAATCTGGCAAGTGGTGTGCAGGGGAACCTTTTTGTCTTATTTTACACACACTCACCAAAAAAAAAAAAAAAAAAAAAAAAAAGATGCCGTCGATGTGAGCACACCGACCCTGCCATTTTAAATCTAACAGCGGCAAGGCGGCACATTCCTGACACCTCTGATGACAATTTCACTACTGGTTTCCGACCCCCTTTGCAGCGCTGAGACAGATTGACTTTCACCGCAAGGTTTTGACTTGAGCTAACCTGAGTGCGGACAGGGGCCGAGAGGAAAGACGACAGAATGGGGCCTGAGTAGACTAGACAGACAGTGATTATGTTTGATGTTAGTTTGCCACGGGCACCGGTGCACAGATCAACCACAGCCTGATTTGTTTTTGTGTGTGCGAGTGGGTGTGTGTTGCGTTAATGGAGCACAGAGCAATCCCCTGCATGTGCGTGTGGATGCATAGTATGCAACTTGAAGGCAGATGAAGTGGGACTTGGTGTTCTAATTAACCCATAGAGACCATCTAGAGCAAAGCTGAGAGCTTAGATTTTTTTTTTTTTCAGTCTTTCTCTTTTGAAGTCACAGGTGGTCTTTGTCTGCGTGTAGGCTGAGGCTGGGTTGGGTAGACTGCATCTCCTCCCATCGCCTCCCCTCTCTTCCTCTTTTCTCATTGCCCTCTCTTTATTGTCCCTACGGCTGTGGATATGGAAGACATCAGTGGTACTGCTGTGTCAGGTGTCCCACCCGCACTCATTAAAGAAAACTTTGCGTTGGTGGTCCAGCAGGGCCCCAGGACAACAAGGGGGATTGAGGCTTTCTGCAGAAGCATTGTGAACAAAAACTGCTTAGTTCGAGTGACTTAAGTGAATATGAGTTTTTGCTACAATGAGACCAGTGGGACAAAATGATTGTAGTCTAATTGAAGCTTTCTGAAGGGTTTGAAGAAGAGCCTTTTCTAGAGCTCAGCGTGTTTTCGATCTTGCGCATCAGCATCTCTCTCAATATTTGGAAGAGCAAACCCATCTCTCCACATGTGCAGAAAGCTTGAGCTGCAGGCCCGGGCACGCTCCTAATTCTCTTCCCCATTACGTTTATTTATGGATAAGCTATTGTTTACATAAATCTCTCCAAAGAGTGTCTTCCTGTCAGAAGCTATTGTCGTGCTTTCAGTGCTAACATTTGCATGCTTCAGCTACAAGGCAGACCCGGCACACTGAATAAACTTATTTCATGTTCTTTTAACAATGACTCGCTCATTGCCAAGCAGCGCTCATGCCCTCTCCTTAATTCTCTTGCTGGGTTTCGCAAAGCATTCTTGTGTATATTTGGATTCTCCTAGGGGGTAGAAAAACGCATTCTCGCTTACCAGGCATCTCTGTAAACAAGGCTTGTTGCAAAAAAAACCCACTGCATTTTGTCACTGTAATATGAGACGCCTCATTGCAGCTACTCGTATGATGTTCCAGTATTCCCATGTCGCAGCAGAGGGAAATAAATTTGATGGGCGAGCAGCAGTTTGGCTCAAAATGGATTGGGAGCGGAGATTTCAGCGGAGACTCCAGACGCTGGCTGTAGCCTTTGTCTGAGTTCCCTTAAGACTGAACAGGTGTGGTTTGTCAATATTTGGTTGTGCCTCAAGGGATTTTTTCTTTCTTTTTTTTGGGTAATGAGAGGAAAATCAAAATCAACACCCCTAGAAGCTCTTGGTTCTTTGCTGTGAAGTCAGAGCTTTTAACCATCCACCATTGTTGAATGATTTTTGGTAGTGTATTTTTCTGTCAATATTAAAGCATACATCTACTTGAAAGAAAAACAACCTAATAGCTGTAAACCGACAGAGGAAGGAAACATGCTCGTAATTGGAGTGGTCCAATTATGAGGAGGTGAATCAACAATCGGCCCTCAATAATAACCAGGGAGTGCTTTCTGTTGAGCAAGGGGTTTTTTGCTGTAATTACCCAACCTTGAAGGAGATTAACACACTCCGATGGGTCTCGGAGTGGGAGAGAGTAAGATGGAAAAGAGAGGGAGTGGAGAAAGAAAGAGGAAATGACAACCCCTGTTAAAGATATTTCATGTCACGGGACTCGCCTCCTTTCATCACCGCCTGCCCCTTTCCTTCAATCCTGCTGAGTCCTTTTCACAGACCACTGTCTTTCTTTAACCTTTTCAGTGTTCTCACATCCTTATGCTCAACCTCTTCACTTGTCTCCCCCTCCCTTTATTTCTCCCCTCCTTCAGTTAATCATTTTTGAATCCCCTCTTATTAATCGGATTAATGTCTTCTCGGACGCCCTGTGTCACGCCCTTGTTCGGATTGTGTAGGATCGTTCTTTCCTTGGCTTGGACTCTGGTGAGAGTGAGAGTGAGTCAGGCAGCTGCATCACTTTTGCCCTTTTCGAGAAAAAAAAAATCCCTAGGAAGCATAAAACCAGGATCCGGTGCTGCTGTTCCGTATACTTCACCCGTCCATCAACGACACTCGTCAAAACACTTGAAGCAACATCGCTTTGACATTGAGCTCGGTGACGTGTCCTTGGCAGAACCTGATTGAAGTACATAATCTTGTTTCAGCCGCCTCTTTTTTTGGGTGGAATCCAGAGTTGCGAGTCCAGCCAACTTAACTGTCACTTCGCCTGGGGGTCTTTTTCACCAGCATACATTAACACATGGCTCAGACCAACCATTTCTGCATATCACAGAGCTTGACTTTGCTGTGATTGGCTCACTAGCATTGTAAGCATGTCCGATTATATCGGTACGTTGCAATTTTTGTCCCTTCATTTCACTTAAGTTGCCTCTGGCGTGCTCACTCAAGGGTCAAGCAGCTTGCCTTGCAAGCCAAACATGTCGACAGCAAACAAGAAATCCCCATCCACCCCCTTTTATCTATCATTTCCTACTGTTTTCAAAGAGTGTGCAAAAAGCAACATTTCCCTGTCCTCCCATCTAAGCTGCGTCTTCTCCGCAGTCAGCACATCACACACCTGGCTAAACAGGAACACGCTGTGGATGAATCAAGATAATTGGGCTTTTAGCAAAGCTAATAGGCTTGTGTCTCCGACTTCAGGCTGGATGAAGTTTAGCTCGAGAGGACTGGTTTTACTCAAGGATTAGTTCTGGTATGCATTCTTCATTTGCCAATAATAGCATTGCAATGGACATCTACATGGAAGTGTACGTTTCACCTGGAGCGATTTTGCATTCAGTAAATTTAGAGGAAAGGCATTATTTGTACAGTGAAGCACCATTTTGTGTTACGTATATGGCATGTTGAGTCTTCTGTAAATAGTCCACGTAGAATTACATACAATCAGTCTTGTTTGGTTTTCATGCGTGACAGTCCCTTTTCTATTAATACCATTCTCAGTGCTTTCCTAAGCCCCGGAGCCATTGAAATGCTTTCAGGGTTGCAATCTTTTTCTCTCTCCCTTCCCATTTTTCTTGGCCTCTCATAGTGAAATAACCTGTAGCAGTCACCAGGCAATATCATGAAAATGCTAGGGATTAATATTAAAGTAGCTCATCTATGGAGGCTTCAAGTGAAGTAACAAAGTCAATTTGACTCATTCTGCTGTCGACTCTACCCATTGTTCCACCAGTGTAGTTCACGCACAACTTCAGCCATTTTGGTGTTATTGATTGGCATTCATGGCTCCACATTTTCATTACTGTTATTATTTTTTACTGTTGTCACAAATTGCATTAAGCTTTGTGAAGAATTGAGCCTAATGGCATTCTGGGGCAAACAGGATGATTTCATCTGTATTACCATTCCAGTCATCCCTTTTACTCCCATCTATTACTGCTTACCGCTATCATTGTTGCCTTGTAATTTAACAAATGGAGGCTGTGTGGTGTCAAGTCAAGAGCAACGTCTGTGGCATGGCCAACCACCAAAAGTGATATTCAATTAATGACCTGGCTAGAAACCTGTCCAGTCCATTTGAGAGGTAACTGGAGTGATGGCTGAGGAAACCATTTCTCATGCCTGGATGGGGGAAAAAAAAAACGCACACGCACAGCTAGGAACGTGGAAGGAGTGCTTAAGTAGAAAAGCGGAGAAAATTACAGATTTTAAGATTTACCAGCCACTTCATTGTATTGGACAAGCAACTTCCTTTTTAAGGTGTATTGTTTTAATACCAGTGTGTGTCATTACATTTTCTAAAAACAGTCTTAACACATGGAATTCACTTTGTCTGAAATTGTTATTTTCTCCTCTGAATTATCTGCCTCTTTCTGCACCAATGCAATGGGATAATCAGATAATAGGAAAGCTGTGCTTAATATAGTGCAATATATCTTTGCAGCTTTGGTTGTTTTCTCTGGGTCACAAGGACACACAACTGGTTTGCATTTTCTCAACTGTTTTTTGGAACAGTTTCAGAGCAGTCCATTGTCAAACTTTGGATAAGAAAGAAAGACATTTTGTCCGGTCATGTAATTCCAACTCCAGCAACCTCCCTCTTAATTTAATAGACTTGGACTTCTGCCATCATAAGTGTTGAATTCTGCTTTTCCTTAGTCTGCCCATGTTTTCCCCCTAGAAGGGGCTTCAAATGTAAGTTGAAGTTGTTCAGCAAACTATATTGCAATGCACAATGCATAATGCATGTGTTGTATTTAAGATGTCCGATTCAAGGTGACTGATGTCACGATATGCAACAGTTATTCAGAGATGTTGCATACCTGTAAATGACAAGAGTTGAATAATATGTTTTCTCGATAAATTAAAATTCTATATTTCATAACTTCTGTGTATATTTCATGTATCATGAGTATCGTTTATCTAGTAACACAGTTTTAAGAAGATATAGAATAAAATGTCATCTATGAGCAGAGACCATTACAAATACTAGAAAACTAATGAGAGAATGAAATTGTGTCAGTGGCTGCATTTTGCACAGCCTCCCTCAACGATGGAGGGCCAGGAGAATCATTATGTCAGCGGTGATTTGCATTTTTTTGCCCTTTAGGAGATGAGTGACTAAAACTGTGCCAAAAGTCACAGTACATCACCTCACCCATGGGCAATCTATTTATGCTAGTCCTGCTTGTGTTTTGAATATATATCGTCCACAGTATTACGTAGTGCGGCACAACAGCAATGACTAGTCAAATATCCAGTAAAACTTCAAGGCCTTGGCTGCTCTTTGGGCCAGCGTGATCTCTTTGGCTTGTTAGAACACAGTGCTGTTGCTGTAGAGCAGCACAGAATAGGTTAGTAAAGTTCGATGACTCAGTCGGTGCAGCAGTCCTCAGTCTGCTGTGGTCAAGTCATCTTCAGTGTCCAGATTTTGAAGTAGCAGCTATTTGTTTGCTCTTTTCAAAACAGAACCTGTTTTTATGCACTTAATTGTGTACTATTATTACAGCTACTACTGATTATGATGATTATGTTAATCCTCTGAAACAACAATAGAAATCAGAGTGCAATGCAAGTCAACAGTGTGTCACAAAATAACTGTTGCAGCATAATGAATTGTGGCCTCAAGCAGTTTTTTTTGCTACACTGTGATACCACAGTAGGTTTATTACTCTGCATCATTGGATAATTCTTTGCAAATTCATTGCTAAATGGTAATATTGGCAGCATTTAATCAAAGTTAAATCATAATCCAGTCAATTTGAAATTGAATAAATAAAGTGAAAAAAGCCTTCCAGTATCAATCAACACCAAATAAGACAGCACAATAATACCAAAGCTTTTTTGATAGCCTACCACCTTTCAGATCACTCTCAGGGGACCTCCGTTTCATGCTGGAAATGATCAACACATTCAGTGAGAGAACATTTGGCCCCATTGCCAGCGTGTCAATACACAAGCAAGATGAAGGTTGCTGTGTTTTTTTGGCAAGTGTGAAAGGACGGTGGGATCACAGCAAGGGGACATTATTGCCTGCAGGGTGGCCACAATGGGAGGGGTGACCCGTGTGAGACCTCACATCTCTGGAAAAGATGGAGCGGGCTGTGCCCACTATATATAATACGCCTTACCGGCTTAAATCTGTGTGTGTGCATTGTGTTTTCATATTTATAAGTGCAGATGCGGGTATTTGTGTGTGGCCGCATACCATTTCAGCCATTGTTTGTTTACTTCGCTTGAATGTTTGCGTGTATGTTAGTGTACTCCTGCCTTCGTCTTTGTTCTGTGCGCACAAACCGAACCACCTACCCCACAAAAGCAAAGAGCTGACGGAGGCTTTTTCATATGGCTAAAAGATTACATAATATGATTCTCAATGTGCAGTGTACACATCCGCACACACACAAAACTTGGTTGCAGATGGAGGGAGGCGGCACACGTGCACCCACCATACTCTCACTGTCTCTCTCCCGCTTACTCAAACACACTTTGAGCATGTGCAGACCGACAGCGCAGACACAGACGTACACATGCACACACTCTCTGGTGACGACCCCCACACACACACACACACACACACACACACACACTCCACTGTAGACGGCAAGCTGGACCCTCGGTGCCCCGAGGCAGGGAGACAGAAAGACAGAGAAAAGAGATCAGTGGACCCAGTGATGTGTGTGTTATTTACACCCCAACCCCCAGTTCTCTCTTTCTTTCTCTCTCTCTCCATCCTCCTTTTCCCCAGTTCCAAGCAGCAAATTCAGCAGTCTGTCAGCTCCACTCGCAGTCTTGTGAATACACATGCAAACATTATTTCATCTTTACCTGCTTGGCTCGCCATCCGACACATGGGTCTGTGCATTCGTGCACATGGCGGTCACCTGCAAAACTGACGCATGCAAACTCGTTTTGATGAGCCAGAATCTTGGAGGGGTGGAGTATAAGATGCACTCAATGAAGCGAGTCCGTCTCAGCAGTCTCACCTTCTGCGTGCTGAATTATACATTTACATGAGTTGCAGGATTACACGCTGACTTTCAAAATGTCATCTGAAAAATGCATCCAGCCACAAGGACATCAGGACAATCCTGAGGAACACACACTCTCAGATGAAATATTCTACTTGATGAAGCACACAAACAGGAAGTAGGCCGTATTTGTTAAGCGCAACATTTCCTTGGTGTACTTTGTGTACTTGTGCTGCTTTGCTGTTGCAGCAGTGTATGTATGGTCCTTGCTGCCTGCTTCGTCATTCATTTGTATGCATACTTATTGCTTTATATATATGTGTATATATACACATACACACATATGTATATGATCCCGTGCATGTGTTTATATGCATTTGTCTGCATGTCCTTGGCCTTGTGCCTTCCCTTCTCCAGTCATGCACAGGATTCTTGCGGGCTCTTAGCAGAGGTCCTCAGGGGCAGGTTTGCGGCTGCCTCTGGTTCATCAGTGCAGAAAAACTCAGGCAGTCACCCTCCTACCCCACCCAACCACCCCACCCCCCTTCTCCCCTCCACTCCCACCACTTCGCTCCGCTCTCGGGATGAAGGGCTGAGGCCACGGAAGGAGAGAGAGGGCTAGGAAAAAAGTGAAAGGAGGTGAAACGTCGGCAGAGAGCATAATGTGATATGACATAGTGCGTTGCATTATGGCTGATTAACACATGCTCAGCTCCACCACCCGCAATAGAAAACACAAACCCCCAGGTCTGCCTGCCCGCCTTTCTCCGTCCTTCCCCTGCTTCTTATATCTTGGGGCTTCCCTCTTTTTTTTTTTTCTTCCCTCTCCTCCTGCCCCAATTTCTCCCCCATCTCTGCTGATGAAAGTGAGTGTGAAGGACATGCACTGACTGGAGTTGGCTAGCGGATTATTTGTTCTCTTTTTTTTTTTTTCTTCTTCTTCTGGTTTGTCCCTCCTGGGACACTGTAAGGAGACACTTTTCCACTTGGTTTGCTGAGGACTGGTTGTGCCTGACTGCTTCCTACCTCGACTAGAATGAGCACATGGAATACAGGCAGCCAGCCTTGAATTTTAACACCAGAATATTTGACCTCAGACTGCAGAGCTTTGATTAGTCAGTTGCTGCAAAGGCTATTACCTTGTGCAGCGGCCGTTAATTGATGCAGCATTCTGGATGTTTATTTAAATGCTGCATAGAAATTTATCGGAAACCACTTAGCCTTGACAATATTCCTTTTGGAATCATTTAGGTGCTTGTTTCTTGTTGTCCATCCTTCATAAACAGTAATTTTGTAAAGATTCTTTATATAGAGTCTTTA
>JAVQJZ010113892.1:0-12090 GCA_036025355.1 Leiopotherapon unicolor | reverse complement strand
TCTCATAATGGCTGTTATTGAATCACTGGTGCACAAAAACCACAGACTCAAAGCAACAGACGTCTTAGTAAGTAAAGTGGCCTCACTTTGCACACAGGACTTGGAGGCTGAGGAATAGGCATGTTCGGCGCAGAAAGAGGGCGTGGCAGCCGGCCACATGTGACTGACCACCTCCTCAGACTTGACAGGAATCTCCTCATCACAGAACAGGTAGGGCTTCACCTCCCCTGGGTCCTGAAAAAAAACAGACACCGGGACAGGAAAGAGTAATAAAATCCTGCTTGTTTATAAGCAGCTTGTACACGATCCCTCATTGTTGCCTCGCATACCTTCATGTCATAACCATACGTCTCCCTGATGTCCTCATCTGAGTCGGTCTCCTCGTCATCGTAGTCCATGCACTGGCGAGGTGACGTGGCCCTGCTGAAACCGGATTGCTGAAAAGTCTGGATATGGCCCTGCAGGAGGACAGAAACACACATATGTTCACTGTCTCTAATGTTATCTTTAATGGGACATCTTGTCCAAAAACATGGTATTATCCTGTATCTTTCCATTATTTGTATAATTCTTTCAAAACTACTTCAGTGCTTTAAAATGAACTACACAAAGCAGCTTTTTTCCAGTCCTGCAATGTTGGACATGGTGTGTTAGCTTCACAAAAAAAGCATTCATCCATCTTCTGGTATTATTTAAAACATCATGCGGATTATAAAAAGGCAAATGCTTTGCCACCGTCAAGAGGCACAATTAAAAAAAAAAAACAAATCTGACAAAAAACAAAAAACATTATTTAATTTTTTTACAAAATATGCTAATCCTCACTTTTATGAATCATCAGGTGACCATCTTTTGGCTGTAGTTCCCAGAATTTCATAACATTTCAGACAATGTCAATTGTTAATCCAATCTTGGCGTCTATTTCATGATGACACAGTGGTGCCCTCTTCTGGTACATTCCATACTTAGATCCAAAGCCCCAGTAGAGGCCACAGGAATTACAATCCACAGCTCATATCAGGATTTACTGATGTTGCATTGTGATAGAACAGGAATGAGAACTATTCAAAATCTTTTAAGATGGTATAAAGTACCTGCAAGTCAGGGTTGGCAGCAGCTTTCTGCAGCTCGGCGTTAATGATCTTCTCGGTTTTCTCCCTTGCAGCCTGTTCCACCATCCGCTGGCTCAGCACAGACAGCTTTGCCAGGGCTGAAGACAGCTCTTCTGTGGCCAGAGCTTGACGTGCTCGGTCCTAGACAGTGAGATCAGTGGAAGGATGTGTATTTAGTAGAGACCAAAACAAAACACAGACATCAAGTGTTCAAGATAAAGTAAGTGATGTTTTAAACCGAGTAGGTATGATCAGTAAAGTCATGCCGGCACATACCTGCCAGCTCATTGCCCTCTCAGTCAAACACTGGAGGGCCTCTCCTTCTGGCAGACGCACAGGCAGCTTCTGCAGCGACACCAACAGTGACAGGATGGTCTCTAATCTTGGCCTCCTGGACCGCTGACAAAGAGGACACAGGAATTTGGAGTCTTTGCTATTGCTCTGCCAACCGACACCCAGTTTCTTCTGAGACCCCGTCTTGGGCAGAGGCACACATGCTCCGTGGAACCAGTCCTTACAAAGCTCGCACTGCAACATGAAGCCGCTGGCCGTCTTTCGACACAGGCAAAACTTGACTTCCTCGATTCGGTCAGCCATGGCCATCTTGGCTAAATTGGCGGCGCGGAGCGAGTGGATGGATTCCACCTCTTTCTGCTCTTTGGCCTTGAAGGCTGCTACAACAGAGGAAGGGTCTCGCACCTCTTCAAGGTTTTCCTCTAGGTCGCTTAAGGTTTCAGGGTCAAAACCTCCCCTCTCCTTCTCCATGAGCTCTTTGACACGTTTCCTCTTGCTCTTGCTGTTGCCGTAGACACCAATGTCCACGCGAGGACTTAGAACCTGAGAGACATACAAAAGAATAAAAAATGTATTCTACCTGTAGTATTTGTCTACTTCTCAACACATGAGCATAAATCATTTAGATGTATCTCATGAATCATGGGTCAAATCAGCTTCTGTCACGAAGGCCCACCTGGAGCAATGTGTACGTGGAGTTCTTCTTGAGGAAAGTGCGAGCAGTTCTTTCCCTCCAGGCTCGAGCGGCGGCCACCTGAGACTCAACCTGGGCCAGCGGATCAAGCCGGACGGGGATGGAGCGTCCCCGGGCCAGCAGGCTCTCCAGCTGCTCCAGGTAAGCATAGCTACTGCCACTCTGTGTGAGACGGACACACAGAAGTTGGGAGACACTTTAGCCAGTGCGCTTATTCAGAGCAATGGGATCCAGAAGAGAACTAGTGGCTTTAAATATGGCTTGTATGAGCATTTAAATGACATAGAGGGTACCTGTATAGCTTCCACCTTAGTTGTCCACTCCTTGGCCTTCTGCAGGGCTTCTCGTAGGGCCAAAATATTAGGGAGGTATGCTGGAATGTTTCTAGCCTCCAGCACAATACTCTCTAAAGTCACCATGCTGTGTCGAGGCCTGGGGAGGACATCCAGGTATGGGATGATCAAGTATGGCTCAACTACTGAGGCTGGTTTGTATATGGCACCAGTTAGGTTTATTTTCTGTCTCCAATATGATTTATTGCATGATGAATAGCAGAAAGTTCAAACACTAGTCTTACCTGGCCTGCAGACATGCACGGGCTTTATCCTCCCATCTCTCTGAGACGGTGAGAATCTCTTGCAGTTCAGCCATGGCCTTCTCCACAGCATGGTGGGGAGCCAGGCCCACCCCAGAGTCTATCAGCCTTTTCATCAGCTCCAGGGTGACGCGATGAGGCTCAGCCAAGGTGACACGCACCTGAGATATGGAGAAGACAGCTCGTTATGTTCCAAGGCCACAATTACAACAACTCTGGCATGTTGGTGGGTGTTGTAAAAGCCCACCTCATCCAACCAGCGGGCTTGCTGGAGCTCCTGTTTCAGTCGGGGCAACTCTGGCAGCTCTACGTCCAGACCACTGCCCAAATCCAGTAGCGCCTGCAGCTTGGAGGAGTCAGGCATTTCATCTGACAGCGCCACCTGGGCTCGCTCATGGAAGTCCTCCACATTCTCCAGTAACTCCTGGAGACACAGCAGATACCAGAAATATTATGAGTAAAGAAAGAAGAAAGAGTCAGGTAGAAGTTTTGACAGTAACAGTATTGACAGTGAAGAAGTGGGCTGACAGGTAGAAAGGAAGGTGTGAACTGCATTTTCTTTATAACTGGTTGTCTGGATAAGTTCAAAGTACAAAAGGAGACTCACTTTGACTTGTCGGGCCTGGCCGATGATGCAGGGCAGCCTGTAGAGCTGATCCACGAAAGCCTTGAGCTCATCCACTGTCAGTTTGGTACGGTTACGACCGCTCTCAGAGCGCAGACGGCTGCTGCAGACACACATAGAAAAAGAATGACATTTTAGTCCAACTCTGAATGTCAGCAGCTGCATAATCACATTTGTGTACATGCTGTTTCTGCTGGTATTACATTAAAGTGTATGCATGTCCACCGACCTGTGCCTCTGTTTGCGGCTGAGCAGCAGCTGAGCTACAGAGGAGCATGTCTCTGCCTCTTTGACCATCTCTCTCAGGCGGCGGAACAAAGCTTTCTCAGGATACTTCCTGTCCTCTGCATCCTCCAGCAAAACCTTGAGCTCAATAAGATCTAGGAGATACAGAGAGCCAAAAGATCATGCAATGAGACAAAAAGACACCACCACAAAAACACAAACACCTTCTGAGGAACATGTCTATATTCTGTAAAAGTACTTTGGTTTAACACCTTTCTTATTTTTCTGGTCAGCAGCCAAGGCCTCAGTGACCCTCTTTGACCAGGTGTCATAAGACTGGGCCCGTGTCTTGACCCCGAACAGCATGGACGGAAACTCATCCAGATCATAGCGATACCTGAAATACATTGAGTACATGATGGAAGTAAATGTACAGGACTGCACTGCTAAGTTTCAGGTTTGGCATTAAATATAGGCCACAACAAAATAAGATTTTTATGTACTCTGCACTTTATATATGTTCTCATCTCTCACCGAAGACACTTGTTGCCCAGGGGACAGTCACAGAGATCTGCTGCGTGGTGGAGACAGACTAACCGATCAGGGCTGCAGGAACAGGTCAGCGCAGACAGGAAACAGGTTGTCTTGCACTTGTAACACTGCCGCTCATCATCAGGTAAAAGTTCAAAAACCTCCTGCTCTGAAGACAGCACACCCTGTACATAGAGAGGATAGATGATGATGAACTGATGATAAACATAATGTGATAATATAAAGCTTCAGTTGAGGCAATTACATTAAACTACAGGTAAATGTAGATGCTAGATTACTGTCAACATCTTCTATATGCAAAAAACAACAACAAAAAAAAAAAACTCTCACTATTTCTTGGACAGCCTGTCTGAGTTTTGTCTCCTCTTCCGTCATTTCTCCCATTTCCTTGTAGACAGCAGCAGCCAGTTCCACATCAAGACTCTCTGGATCAGCAGCCATCTTGCACAGCAGCTCCTCGTGGGAGAAGACACAGTAGCGATGGAGGCGTCGGTAATGGGCTACACACTGACGACCCATAGGTAACTAGGAGAAGGCATATGTGAAAGGTGAACACCTACATTCAATGTGGGAAAACAATGGTGGAAATGGGAGAAGAATTTGAATCTTGTCCCTCACCCAGTCAGCAGTGCAGAAATTAACAGCCTCTGCAAAGTTGTAGCCCTGGTTGAAGCCGCTGTGATAGGCCCTCGGGAAGGTCACCACAAACTCCCCTGCACACTGATTGGTCCTGTAAACCTATGGGCGGGATCAGGCACATTTATGTGACAAATATTAAGCATGGATCACATTTCCAATATCTACACATACCCAATCCCGACCCAAACACCACATCGAGGTTCAGACTACATACAGGGACACCGTGCTCCATGAGGATGTTGGGATTCATGATGGTGACAAGTTGATGGAGGAGGTCAGGCTGGGAGTCAAACAGCTCTGGGGCCAACTTTTTCATTACGGCTTCCAGCTGTTCTGCTGCAGAGGCCGGCACTCCGTACCAAGTCTTTGGTTCACCCCTGGAGAAAAGGAATAAATTAACATTAAACACACTTAGCTGGTGCTCTTAGTGCCAAACAAGGGGACCACAAGGGGACCACAAAAAGGTTAGTTTCTAAAACATGAATAATACTTTTTCAGCTGTCTGCAGTATTTTTAAAGTAGTAAGTTTAATAGTATATTTGTCTTCACCAAAATGCATAGAAAATGCATCAGAATTATAAAGTTGAGTTAAGATTGTTGTTAAGTCTTGTGTGCCCTTTGTTCAGTCTCACCAGTGCAGAAAGTTGATGGAGTAACTCCAGTGGTCCTCAATGTGCCAGCAGAATGAGGAGAAACACATGCCCACATATAGCCAGGGCACCTTCATGCCCGAGATGTCCACGTTGATGTGGGCGAGCACCGACTGCTCCAGCACTGGCATGTTATTCAGGTTCCAGCCTGAGTTGGCATACTCCTTTTGAGAGGGAACAAAGTGCTTTCTTCACTTCAGGGTAATTGTCTTTTTTTTTAATTAATGTAGTGGCATTAAGTAAAAGAGAAAAAAGCTTTTAGGATATCTGTTGGCTGAAAATGTGATGAATATAATGACCCAGCTTGTGTCTCTGAGACACAGGAAAATCCCTGTCAAAAGTCCTTTAAAGCACTGATAAAAAAAACATAATGAACTGAGCTTATCATTGGCACTGAACAATATAAGAAAAAAGATGAACCCAACTTCTTACCTCCTCATCTCCCACTAGCCTCCTTTTACCATCTCTGAGAGGAAACCCACTGCCTACATCCTTGGAGCTGATATCAGCTCCGTATTCAACAATGACGTCCTCTTCGATGCTGCTGACTAAGCGCCAGAATTCTTTCTCCACCAGCTCAGTGGGGACCATCTAAGGGACAAGACGGGAATAATGTAATCCACAAGCCTTATCTCGAAAGTGAAACCATGTGAGCAACACATTTAAGCCCCAGTCCATCCAAGACAGTTTACATATTCTAGAGGGCATTTTCCTTACGTGAACAGGCATGTTAAAATAGTCAGACTTGAAGTGGTCGGCCATTTCTCCAAAGCTCTGCAGAGAGTACTCCCTCACAGCCTGCTCAAAGCCAAATGCCTCCCGCGGTTTATTGCACTCCTGCAAGGGAAGATGGACAACACATTCAATATAACATTGAGCATAAAGAAGGTTAAATACATAAAGCAAAAATGAGGAAATAAATGACAATTATACAATGATCAAGCCATACCTCAGCAACACATTTAGGGCAGCGCCAGTCCCCCTTGGGCACATCCTGCAGAGGCGGAATCAGACAGAAGGTGTGGTAGCTGTCGTCACAGCCATCACACAGCAGGAGCCGGTCCTCCTCATCGCCCCGTCCACACACCAGGCAGAGGTAGAGGTCGATCTGGGGGATCAGTGACACAGAACATACAGGGATGGTCATGCCCACAGTTTCTCGGGATTTGATAAATATCAACCGTCAGGCAAACGTGATCAATTGGCACTCACAAAGTTGACCTCCAGGGTCTCCTTGCGTGGTCTCATTTTGATGGCAAAAGCCTGGGCTTTCAGGTGACGCTGTTTCTTGTTGAAACCATCATCTAGTGAAGGGGGAAAAGTGCAGATAGGAACACTACTGATCTGTTTCTCAGTGTCTGCAGTGTGTAAAAATACAGGTCAACCAAAACTGATCCTTACCAGTTGACACAATCTCCAAGCCGACCATCTTGGGGCTATTACCAAAGATTGTCAGGCCCTTTGGCTCTTTGTTTTCCCTCTAAAGAAACAAAGCATCAACAACAGCAGACTGTGAAACAGAGCAACCCTGCTAAAAGGCCAAATGTTGGACAGCCTCTGGGGAGCATGACTTCTACAGCTGGGAATATAGAAAGGGACGTGTGAGGGATGTTTAAAGTAAAGGAGGAAATGTTAAAAAAATAACTAAAAATAAACTGAAATAACGATTCCTATTCAATAACACACTTTAAAAATAGTTTTGACTGAAAGAAATGCATTTGTGCCCCAATATTAATGTTGTTACAATTTACGTTCAACTATGTTCAACTAGATGATGTGATGATGATGAAAAACTTTTTTTAAAAGATTTTAAAAAAATGTTCTACTACTATTAAATTACTCCAAATATGACACTTGTTTTGCTAAACATCTTCTAGTTGTTTTCCCCGCTCACCTCAGACTTGAGGCGCCTGGAGCGTCTCTCAGGCAGAAGACGATCTTTGGTTTGCGTTGCATCACCATCCCCATCTTTCTCCTTGTCCTTATCATCCTCCTCATCTTGCTCCTCTTCTTCCACAGCCTCCTCACCAACTCCCTCATCCAGGTCCTCTGCATCATCTCCTTCCTCGTACAGCCGCTGGATGCCCTGATTGGAGAAAAGAGTGGAGTGAAAAGGGATGAGATTTTGGAAGGAAACCTTTTTGAATCCATATCCATTCCAGGCTTTGAAGAAACAGGGATATTAAAACTGTGACATTTAGCCTAAAGCTGTTTGCAACATTTTTTATTTGGCCAGGCCAAGTTTGGATGTTGTGCCACAGTATAAAGCAAATACTGAAATTCGGGAAGGAGGCTGGGAACAGCCAGAGCGAATTTTACTCATTGGGGAATAAAGAGTAAAGAAACCAATAACAACATCCACTCACAAAATGTCCACATTGTCTGACATTTGAAAGTTGCTGTACAACACATTTAAAACAATATATCTTACATGGATGACTTCCTGAAAAAATTTAACTACACAATTACATTGTATTCACAAGGTGTTTTTTGTATGAAGCATGGTTTAAACTGCTTGAGCTTGTCTATGTAAAATCAGCACTCACAGTTAGTGTGGCCCCAGACTGGAAGAGCTCATATGGATAAAGGATCCTCTCATAGTGGGCACGCAGCAGTGAGCCGATGCCTTTCCCAGATGGGTAGCCCATTCGACTGGCCACCTTGGACCACCTCTTCTCTTTACACAGCGTCACAAAGCCACCCTCTGATGAGACAATCTGTAACACATACGTTTTCAATATTATCTAGCTGTGTTTTTTTTTTAAGTCAACGTCATTGTCAGCAAAATAAACACTTGTATGTATACAGTTTTCTTTAATACTTATAGTATATATAGTATACAGTTTTCCTTCCACATTTATTGTATATTATTTAGTGTGTAATATCTACTTGTATTTTTGTATTTATGTTTTTCTATTTATCTGTAAATGAAGATGGAGGGGCAAAGTAAGAATTTCATTGTACAGTAAAGTCTTTATCTGTGCAAATTGTCAAAAAAACAAACAAGCTATAATGAAATAAGTTGATAAGTTTTACCTTGCTAAGCTGATAGAGGTCCAAAACCTTTCTCTCCACATGAGGGAATCGAATCTTGGATCCCTGCAATTCCCAGAACTTTGCGATTTGATCCAGAAAGTTGAGCTTCACTCGAGTGAGAGCCTGGACAAGTGGGAGAGAGCAGAGAGGAGAGACTGTAAATGCAGGAGCCCAATGTTCTGCTCTTATGCACACGGGGACACCTCAGGCAAAATTATGTTTGAATGGCTGCACCCTGACACACAGCCATACCTCTCCGGTTGTGTGAAAAGCTCATAACTCCAACACTGGAGCGGTCCTCCAGCCCTTGCTTCACATTAAATGGCATTTTAAAAAGCGTGGAAGGCTTTAAAAACGCACATGCAAATCTCAACAGGTGCTAAACAGAAGCTGTAGGGGAAAACAAAATCTGTGCACCCTGCCATTATCAAAGAGGAATGTAGCACTGACAAGTTCATTAAAAGCAGTCCTTAAACAACACAATTTGTGTATAGTTAGTTTATTGCTCCCAGATGTGTCAATCAAGATTTTTTACATCTTTATGATCATTCTCATAACATAAGTTATTTTTCTTTTACTACACCTTAGAACAATGCATGACACACACATACACACACTCACATTCACTCAGAATCATTGTCACGGTGGAAAGTTGCATGTTTCTGATAAACTCACCTCAAGCTCGTTGAGCCTTTGTACTCGAGGAGTGAAGCGGAAGTTGCGAACATCGCAGGCGAACGGAGGCTGCCAATCCTGATGGACGAGAAGACAGAAATGTGGCCAGTCACATTAACAATGAGGAAATGAGAGCAACAACACCAGCAACTTGGAACAAATCTACAAGCAACTAACAATACCGCCACTAATACAATTTGGAGAGCAAAGTCAAGCCTATTCTTGCATTGAACTAAGTGCATATAAATATTCCCTCTTTTAAACTATATTGTAATCATATATCATTTGAAAGGGTATCATTGCTTAGCTGGCCACAGAGACACAACTCAACAGTTTAAGAGTCTGGAGAAGTCAATTCAAATGAACTGGATGCTTGTGTGTGTATCAAATATAAATATAAATAATATAAATATATTGTTGCTTGTCTGACAGGAGCGACAGGCCTGCATGTAGCTCGATGTCGCATCTTCGCAGCTAACATGGCTCAATCACTGAGCTCAAACTCAGCTAGCCAGGGAGAAAACAAAAACAAAAGGGACTGAACTGTTAAACTGACTTCGCCTGTTTTTAAAAGGGCAAAACTTTTCTGAACAATCAAAGGAACCCCCCAGTGTCACATAAATACAACATATGCGCAGCTGAGTGCGAAGAAATGAAGCCTTATTTGACCTCTATTAGAGTAATGGCAACTAGTGATGTGGTTGCAAAAATTCACGCAGGCCCTAATAAACCCGCACAGCCTGCAGTAACAGGGCAGGTCCTCGTTGACTTTAACCTTTGTTTTCTGATGAAAAGACATTTATGTGGGTTTACCTCGGGGGGTCGGATCTTGCAAATGCCCGTTTTCTCTGCGATGGGTCGGATCTTGTTGATGAAGCCTAAAGGATCCGAAAAATCCTCCCAACTCGGCTCAAACACCGGACACTCCGGAGGGGGGACGAACTCGGAAAAGGCAGACATGTCGATGTGGTGAAAACAAGTCTTTTTTCTCTTTAAAATAGATTATGTCTGATTAGGAGAAAAGGCAACAGTCCATGATTATGTCCAGTAATCTTCGTCTTGGGGGGGGCTTCCTCCGCGTCAGTCATGATTTAAATCTCATAAATATCGGATCACTTCAGCAGCAGGGCATCCCAATCGCGATGGAAGATATTAATCTGGTGTGGAAGCGCATGCACGGACACATCATCATCATAATCCGTGAGCAGAGGGCCAAGCCGAGCCAAACCAAGCCAGGCAGGGCCGTGCCGGGCCAAAGCTGGGGGTGTCTCCTCCACCTTCAACCCACTACCTGGGACGCAGGGCAGGGTCAGTCCGAAGCGCCACCATCATCCCTTCTCTCTCTCTTCCTCTTTCTCAAAACTTCAAAACAATCAACCCTGCTGCAGAGGGGATATCACACTCGACGTGAAGAAGTTTGCAAACAAACAAACAAAAAACCACACACACACACGGATGGCTGCGACGTTACGTGACGCAAGCTAACAGTGCTATCTGTGTACCTGAGGAGTGCACTTCTCTCCGTGATGCTGCATTTCCAACAAAGTTATCCACAACTAACTGAGTCCCGCTAATGTCCATTAACTCACTCCCTCCCGCAGCAGCTGATAGCAGAGCCGCTCCGCAACAACGCCGTGTGGGGAGGGGGTGGCTACAAGCAGCGAGAGTGCATTGTTGACTGGTGGTGTTTTCACTCAGCCTCCATTCATTGAAGCGTTTAAGGGGGAAATAGCACGCAGCTAACTCGGCTAGCTTAGCTTAGCAGCCCGTTGCGCAGCTAACGTCGACGTTAGCCAGGAAAGTCGACCGAGCGGCGCAGTCCGCCGCAGCTGAGTTGGGTTCATGTGAATCAAGCAGAAAAACGGCGCCAATGGTTTCCTATCCTATCGCCGGGTGTCACTTTCTGGATAATTTGGCGTCGTCTGTTGTATCCGCGTTAGCCTCCGTGTTAGCTACGAACTAGCAAGGCTGGGAGAGCTGTTATGGTGCGTTTGCGAGCGTTCGGAAATGTTTGACTACTTCCGAGGTCGCTGGTTTCTGAAGAAAAAGCAGAGTTTTGTCTGCAAATAGCTATTCGCACTAAGCAGTACCAAGAAACAGTGATTTCGTGACTGCTATTACATGTTTTATCACTAACATGACAAGGTGGCGGTTACGTTTCAGGTAGTAAATAAAGATATATTCAGCAACCAGATGCTGATGTCCTGCTGCGTTGCTTTTAACAATCCCTCCTGGTGCAGCTGTAGTATATAAAGTATGTTTGAACGGTCGTGTACCTATAAAAAAACACTGGTAGTGTTTAAAGCTACTTTGACAAATACAAACTTGCGTAACATTAATATTTCCTACAGTCCCTTAAGGTAGCATTATTCGTACACAGAGACACTGCAGCGACGAAAAAGCACATTTGTTCAACTTCAGCCGAATATGTCATCTGATCTGTTTTTACAGGACGGTATGCATAAGTAGCCGCTGCAATAGGTATTAATAATGGTCATAGAAGAGTTAACAATCACATAATAGTGCATCAATCGCTCTCCGACGGAAACTGCTGTACTGCAGCCGACCACCAGAGGACGATCCAGATGTTTTGGCTTCACTCTTTGGGAGCTGTAATTCCACACATCTTTATACACAGTCTATGATTTTAACCAAATGAATACCGCTTCCTTCAGCCTTTTCTTTTCAAGCATTTGAGGGAATTGTAGACTTCACTGTTTCCTGCTGGTAATTTAGCCCACAAATTGAAATGGGGTTTGTTGTTTGATAGCTTCTGCTAGAACATATTTATATTAGAATATTTGTGATCCTTTTATCTTGTAGCTGCAATATCTCCTTGTTCCAAAGTGCCAACACATTATCTTTGTTATTTGTGCTATATTTGAGCTTTATTATATTTATAGGTGACTTCATTTCTGCCCCCTAGTACCTGTTAGTAATATTGACTTGAGGGCAGTTTTGTCCTTACCACAAAAGAAACAGATGAAGTGAAA
>JAVQJZ010113849.1:0-13307 GCA_036025355.1 Leiopotherapon unicolor | reverse complement strand
TCTGCAGATGTTTCAGATATTACTGTGACAACCGTGCAACCCACTTTCCTAACTTGTTGGTGCTGTGTATCTTGAAACACATTTAATAATCCAGCGCAAATTGTGCTTGACAAGATTATCTACAGTGTCTTTGGATAAAAACAAACATGACTGAATCACCCTAAATAAGATCATGACATTCCAGAATTGACCTTTGTGCCGCGTAGATCTAATAGTAACTGAGAAAACAAGGCACTAAGCTGATTTGCAGTATTTCATTGAAGTGCTTATGCTGGATATTTATAGCCGAGTATAGAATATTTAGGCCAGAATTAGACTAACATGCTTTGCTTCTGATAATTAAATGGCTTGGTGGTGAGATTTGTTTAAAAAAACTTTAAAAAAACAAGACTCCACCCTCTGCTGCATCCATCACCTTCTCACGTGTTTCTCTACTACTCTCTCTTCCCTCATGCAGCACCAGCAATAAAAAAAGTGAAAGTGTGCTGCAAGCGTGGAGCAGCACGAATCATCCCAGCCGGAGCCGCCGGTGTTGACCTTTGCCCTAAATGTGCACATGCACGCGGAGGTCAGGAATGTGGGGCACCTAAGCTAATTGTGAGAATATCTGGGGGTTTATGTATTGTTTACACGGCACGTCAGCCTGGAGTGTCTTTCTCAGAGCTGTGGGAGCCAGGCTGAGAGAGGGGGGAGACTGGGAGGAAGAGCCGGTCTTCAAACAAGCCCACAAACACAGCGCGCTGCCTGCCAAACTGACAAACAGTGACAGACAGCTGACACATTCTTCCACACAGAGGCCCATGTCTGGACCCAGGCTGCGGCAGGAGGCAGCACATCCTCCTGCCAACGCCCTGGGGTTTGCTGGAAATCTTTTTTATACCAATGTCAGCTGCGACGGACTGAATTCCACAAGCGGTTTTGAGATGATATTATTGCCCTCTTTGACAAAAGCAAGTCGACTGCGCTACAACTGAATGTGTCCTTTGCCCATGTAGATATCAGTGACACAGCCTTTTGTATCTTGTCTGATTGGAAAAAACTTTTTGTTCTACAGAGTCAATTTTATGTATTCAATCAGCACAGAGAATGGCTTGGACATTTTTAACTTGGTTTATTTTGGGAGGTACTAAACAGGCCTAATTTTGACTTGAGTGGAAATGTGTCCCACATTGATTAGTTCCTACAATCGGTGCTCATCAGTATTCATCCGGCATTCGTTCCAAACCATTAAACACTGCATTTAGTTGTTCCTGGCCTCAAGTTTCCAAACCCTGGGGGCTCTGTGGCCTCCCTCCCTCCAATTCACTCTTTTTTTCCACTTTTCTAAAAGATTGAACAGTACTACATTAGCACAGTTGGTTCTGCACTCCTCTCCATGGAGCCCTGTTCAGTCCCCTGATGAACCAGCACATATCTCTCAACTACTGTAACACATTTCTCTACACGCTGTCCTACCTCCGTCTGCAGCGTGCATGTCTAACTATGTATAATGGTGCTTCGATCTGAAGTTTGGAAAGTTTTGTGGAATAACTGCACACATGACCTTCAGCAGACCTTGTGCGACTGTTGAGCTGCTACTGTGAATACTTTGCACATGTGATGCACTGATAAATTCAAATTCAAATTCAAATTTTATTTATTTAAAGCCCAAAATCACAAACATTGTTTGCCTCGGAGGGCTTTACAATCTGATAAGCACTCCTGTACACAAACCCTTCAGAATAATCTACCTCCCATATCAAATGATAGCATTAAGTGTTTTAAGAGTAGAAATGCACTTTTTTCAAGGTGCACTAATCACAGCAGATCAACTACCAAGGAACGGCTAAAATGTTATTCTCACTTACATACAGAAAGATTTACTTCAAGTTGATTTTGATCTCTGTAAACTCTGACAGGCAGAGGTGGAGTATTTTGGGTTAATGAGACTTTTTTTTAATAAAAACCAGCTGCCTACAGGGGTTGATGAGTTGGGCTGAGACTGAACCTTACAGTAAATGTGCCTACAGCCCTAAACTCCTACAGAAGCAGTTAAAAGAAGCTAAAGTTAAAAAGCTGAAAGCTCTGCAGAGCTGTGGTGAAAATTCTCTCTGACTGTGGCACCATGAACATCCTGTCACAACACAGACTCATTTTATTTGACGTAATGACAATAATTGGAATTTATCAATGCCGTTTTAAACACGGTTAATTTATGGAAATTTAGTGGTTTGCCAAAAAAGGCTATGAAAGTTTCGGTGATATGTTTTCAGTTGTAGACAGTTTTAGAATAATTTTCACTGAACACCTTTAAAACACTGAGCTCACAATGATCTTACTGAATTCCTGCTGCCCTTTGTACCAAAGCTCTCTTTACTGTGCTGACAATTCCTTCTGAAAACTAAAGGTGGATGGACTTTTAGAGTCAAACTTGATAGGAGTGTAAATGAATACATCAGACTGTACTATTCATCCACCAAATGCAGCTCTGATGACTCCATTATTGTATTGCTGGTATTAGATGGTGTGTTTTTTAATATCCTTACATTGCTCAGTTTCTTCTGTTCATGTCTGTTGTACTTCAATACACTTCTGCTTTATATGTTGTCATGTGATATGACTGCTGTATGTGCAGCATGTTTATTTCCTTACTGATGATTTACATGCTTTCCTCTTTTCTGTCTGACTGTCTCTTGGACAGTCTGTGTCACAGCAACAAATCTCAACTGCTCATGTTTACAGTGACCTCTTATCTTTAGTAACCCGCAGCCACTCAAATAAACAGAGTACAATGTCTGTGACTGTGACCACAACTGTGGCAACTCTCCTGGTACTCCAATCAAAGGCTTTCTGCTCTGCTGATATCATTTAAGCCCCGAACTGTGAGTGTTAGTTAATGTCAGCTCTGTGTCATGGAGGGAAAAGCTGATGTGGTGGAAGTTAAAACTTACAGATAGTGTGTGTGTGTGTGTGTGTGTGTGTGTGTGTGTGTGCATCCTGATGATGATCAGGTTAGTGTGACCAGAGCATCACCTCCTGCTCAGAGGTCACAGCAGCTGGGTGACTTTGTTTTTTTTATCTGCATGCTGCATTTCTTCAGATGACACATGTATGGTTTCAGCCTGTGTGTGAGTGTGTGTGTGTGTGTGTGTGTGAGCAGAGTGTGTGTGCAGACCTCTCCGCTCGGCCTCTGGAAGTCCTCGCTCTCGCGTTGGATAACTTACCCTCCAGAGTCACTTCTTTTCCAGCCTTCTTCAGCGCCTGCACCGCCAGGTCGTGGGTCGCCTCCCGGAGGTCGTTGCCGTTCACCGACAGGATCGCGTCTCCCACCCGGAGAGCCCGGCTCTGGTCCGCGGCGAGCCCCGGGAAGATCTTGGAGATGAGGATGGGCATCCGGTTCTCCCGCCCCCCCTTGATACTGATCCCCAGCCCGCCGGACTCCTGCTTCACGACCCGGACTTTGCGCACCGCCTCCGAGGAGCCGTCCAGGCTGGCGGGGAAGTCTCCCGGTCTGGACCCGAAGCTGGACCCGGGGCTGCCGTAGCTGGAGCCGGGACTGCCGAAGTCCGAGTTGGTGCCGTTATTCGGGTACTTCCCGGGGCTGCTGCCGCCGTAGCCGCCGTCGTACTGTCCCCGGCCGGCGGCCCCGCGGCCCGGGCTGCCGCTGCGCCCCCGGCCGTGGCTCAGCAGTTGGTCCTGGGGGGGGGCCGGAGCGCGGCCCGGGGTCCCGGGACTCGGGCCCGAGTCGCTTCCGTTCGACATGCCGTTCCGCAGGCCCGGAGAGCCGCTGTAGTCCCAGTGAGAGCCGCCCGGCGCGGCCGCCTCCGCCTCGGCCGTCAGAGTGAGCGTTTCCCGGGTGAGCTCGGCGGCCACCCGGATCCAGCGGTCCCGCAGCAGCAGGTCCAGCTGCCCGCTTCTGTCCGCTCGGGTCCACACTGCCATGCCGGGGCCGGTGAGCTGCTCCGAGGCGTCACTCTGAACTCATCACCAACTTTTTCCTCTTTATCAGAGCGCGCACGAGCTGCTGGGCGACACCGGCCCGCATCGACACACCCACACAGGCTACACACACACACACACACACACACACACACACACACTCCGGACACCCGCCGGAGAGAGAGGAAGCAGACAGAGGAGAGGACAGCCGGCGGAGCCTCTCACGGCTTGTTGTTGACTTCAGGCTGTAAAGCTGCTCCACTTCCACCGCCAGCACACACACACACACACACACACACACATACACAGTAACACATCCGCCCACACCTTTCAAAGTAAAGTGAAAGACCGCCAAAACTTTTCCGTGTCCACAAAAGTTTGGAAAGTTTAGAGGACTTTATGTCTGCGCACATAAACATCATGGAGCTGCTGACGAGAATACTTTATACATGTAAAATATATGTGCATCCTTCAACACAAACCATGACAGACAGTGTGAACAAAGTCCAAAATAACCACAAATTGCCAACAGTGTCCCAGAAATGAAACAAAAGTTTTTTTTTTATCTTCACTGACATCATCTGAGCTGGCTGGTTTTCAAAATGAACCAGGTTTCGTTTCAGCAGCCTGTAACAAAGTGTCTGTAGAAAATCTACACAGTGCATGCTTAAAAATAAACGAAACAGGAAGATGATCAAATGAAAATTCTAATTTTACACATTCTTTGTTATAATATTGGCGCTAATCAAATATTTGCATACACAATGAATCCACTCCGCCCCCCCCCCCCGAAAGAAAAGAGCACCAAGCAACTGAAGTGCGAAACTGGGCGCTTTTATGTTGACAGTATAATCGGTGAACTTCCTGTTTGAGTCTATTTCACTCCTCGGGTCTTCACGCTGCTCGTCTGTGTCAGGAGCGAGCTGAGAGCGGATGACAGGCAGAGGCAGCCAATAGGCGTGAAGAGCTGCAGAGATGATTTATTCATGATGAGGGAGGTGGGACTTCATAGATTCACCCAGAGGCCAAAGCCTGCTTAAGTTCACTCTCTGTGGCTTTTCTTTCAGGTCTCCCTATCAGCTCTGATGGGGAGTTCAGCTGACAGAGACTGAAATGTTGGAGAATTCACAGTCCTTGAAGCCAGTGACATCTTTATTTGATGATGTGGCACTGTTATCTATGCTGAGCTACAACAAGCATCTGCTGTTTTCCCTCTAGTCTGAAGAAAGTTACTGTGCAAAGTTAGAAAAGAGCTTTCTTTTCATTCATAAACCGTCAAAAGCTTTCTTACTTTGTCACAGAACAACTATTTAACGATGTGAGGAAAATGATCATTCATGGGATGATGAAACATTTCCACAAGAAAACGTCAGAGTTAATTGATAAGGACATCGTTGCTGGCCTTTAAATGTCAGACCGAATGTTAATCACAAAGAAATCCCCTAGTGAGTTTTCATTTCAACAGTCTTGGTTTCCTGTGAAGGCAAAATAATATGCAACCATCCAAAAGTCTTCTGTTGAGTTCACAACATATTAATTATGCGATTTCAAGATGTTTTTTATTGGTAAAGTAAGAACCATCATCTTCAAGGAAGAAATGTGGTGAGCACAAACTCTTGGATGACTGTAATGGAGATCACTTCAACGTTTGGTGAAATCATATCACAGGAAATCAACAGTTGAACTCAAAGCTATGTTTAATGGTGCAAGTAAGAGCATTTCCACACACACAATGTGAAGGGAACTCAAGGGACTGGGACCAAACAGCTGTGTAGCCTTAAGAAAACCACTGATCAGTGAGGTGAATTGGGAAAAAAGGCTTGAGTTTTCTAGGGAGCCTAAAGATTGGACTCCGGGGCAGTGGAAGAAGGTCATGTGATCTGATGAGTGATGTGATCACATTTCCTTTGTTCCAGAGTAATGAAGAATCTTTGGGATGACTTTGCACAGTGGTGCAACTCTCTCATCATCAATACAAGGTCTTGGTTGAAAATGAATGCAAATCACAATATAAATGGAAATAAAGGTTATGACATTGCAGAAGCTTATTGAAACAATGCCACAGCGAATGCATATAGTACTCAAAGCTAAAGGCAGTCCAACGAAATATTAGAGTGTGCAACTTTTTTTGGATGGGCAGTGTACATACATAGTTCTGTGACAAGAGCCCAGCTGCTGCAGTCAGCATGTTGTAAAAGCTCTTTCTGTGTTTAAAGAGCTGAAGAATTATTTATCTTGGATTATATATATTTTTTATTTCCTCTATATTCTATATTTATTATTGTCTCTTGTCTTACTCTCCTTGCACTTCTGACTTTTCTTCCTCTGTGTGTATGTTTTGCTGATGTTGCTTCGTAAATTTCCCCATTGTGGGACAAATAAAGGAATCTTGAATCTTGAACATTTAACTGGCAGACATTTCCAGCGATTGTTAGCAGAAAAATATTAATATATATCCACTATGAATCCATACAAATCACAACCACAAAATACAGCCTCAACAATGACCATACAGATGACAGAGAGATTAACATCTCTAAAACAGACTCTCCGAACATGCATCTGTTTTATCCTGGTAGATCTAGTCAAATGAGTGAGTGTGTTTAGCTGAACATCATTTATTGCCTTTTACAGTACAAAAATAAAAAGAACCTTATCTTGTGTAAACATACACAATGATCTGTGTAATGGAAAACCTAACTTAGCTGGACAGTTTCATTACCACATGTGATAAGTAAAATGTAGAAGGAGTTATAAATCTTGTCAGCCTGGTTGCCCACCTCTGACCAATCAGAGTTTTGTAGGTGAGGCTGAGAATGTGGACGTCATCTTTGCTTCACAGCGTGGTGACCACTGAGCTGCATCCATGCCTGGTTTGTGTCTGGCTGGGTAGCCTCTGTCATTCTCTATCTCTCCTCCCTGTGATATCCCTACTGTCATCTCTCCATTACAGGTATAAAATAACTGTCCTAGCAAGCAGCACCACAACTTCTGTGTCAAAATATCAGTAGGATGGATGGTAGGCCCGTCCCCCAAACTGGCTGACATGAACATAATACCTGACTGAATTGTACTGATACAGAAATTCAGTCTGATCATCAGGCTACGATCCCAGACGACAAGTGTTCCTAACTGGCTTCACCCTGGTAATCTCTTTCTGAAGAACACAGTGATACGCGCTTGGAAATGAATGATTCAGCTGTCAAGAGTACCGGTCAGAGATTGTTGTAGTTTGGGCTCCCAGTGCCTCCACATTGTTGTCAGAGCACCTGGGTTTGGATTATCTAAGCCTGCCCCTGGCAGGAAGTGCATTATACAGATGTTGGCAGATTTCATTCATTTTCAGCTTTGAGAAAAACAGAGAGGAACACAGATAGATGTGAAGAATCTGAAGCTATACAGGTTCACATTAAGAAAATATGAATGCTGTTTGTACTCTCGGACTTCATCCTACCAAAGTAGCCAGCTATTACTAGTTTGTAACTGAGACAACCTGCCTGCTTACTTCATCTGTTCATTGTAGTTATTCCTGTGATTTTTGATTAATGACAATTAATCAATGTTCTGCTTTGGCTATGGACCAATGAAACTTCTTCCATGAAAGACAAAATAATACAAATATAGAGAATTATGTTGCCATTTATTCGTTGTTGCCATTTATGAAGTGCTCTCTGTGACCACCGAAGCAGCTCAGAGCAGCCATACACGCAGAAGTTAACAGTAATACTCGCAGACGCAGCGCCAGTCGTGTTTGTCATTAGATTTTATTGCAGTTGAGGTTTACTTAGTGTTTACAAAACCAGAGCAGATTGCAAGCATCCATGGGGAATGAGAGAGGCGGGAGTTTCATCTGCTCTCCTCACATCAGCATCGTCATCATGCTGCGTCGGTTAAAGGTGCAGTCTGCAGCTTCACCCCGTTACTGTACATTCACAGTGTCGCCGCTGTCGTACCTCACCCAGCTGTACCTGGGACTTTACAAGCATGTCTAAAATGCAGAAGACGCTTTGTTATGCAGCAGCCGCTCATTACAAATCCCTTCTCGGATGATTAAAAATAAATGTTATTATGCTGTGTACAAGCTTATAATTTTACAATTTGGCTTCTGTGTCTCTAAGTTACATTCATGACAAAAACAAGGCAACCACAAAGAGCTAAAATGCTAGGGTTACATGTTGTTTCTACACTGCACAGCCTTTATCCTCCTCAAAACTACCACCACCCGACTCCACCTCTGCCTCCTCTCTCACAGTGTTTACTCCCCCAACCACCAGTGCTTGTCTTACCTGCCTTCTCCTCCCGTATGCTTGCCTTCCAGCAGCTGTGAGCATCAGGGAGTGAAGTCATAAAGTGATGGTGTGGGCGTGTTTGTGTGTGTGAGTATATCTGCCGGGTGAGATGTTGAGATATGGAAGGTAATGTATTTAGGAACTGGATAGTGGGTGAGGTGGTGGTGGTTTAGAGTTGCTGGATTTTTACTAAAAAGGGTTTTGCACAGCTCCAGAAAATGTTTTTAGGTCTATATATCATAGCATAACCTTTAAATAACGCATTTAATGCTCCAACCCTGCAGTATTTCAAGGACCCTCACTGGACTATATATACTCATTCATTATTTATATCTATTTCAACCAATCAAATGGCTCTTTGAGTCATTACTGATGTGCATGTAGCCACTAGAGCCCTTAATGGACCCTATGTTGTCTGTGCATGTGTGTGTGTGCACAGTGCAGTGCAGGAGCACAGCTCATTAAAGCGTGTGCGTGTGGGCAGAGAGGGACAAAATGTCAGTCAGTCTTTTCATTGGTTCACATTGTCGATGGTCTTGGTGTGAAGCTGCAGAGAAGGAGACTGCGATGACGCATGAAGGTGCTGCACTTGATGATGGGACTGTGACTGTGGGTACGGTGCAGGGTGACACTGAGGGTGAGGGTGGGGAGGCTGTGGCTGAGGATAAGTCTCAAGGTGGGATTGACGTTGCAGCTGAGGTCTCTGAGCAGCAGCAGCAGCTTTGGCCTCCCTCTTGGGAGTGTTGTTGAGGATGTCCAGGCTCCGGCGACTGGAGGAAATGACGTCAGCGACAAATTTGGTGCATTCAGCGCAGATGTCTCGCAGCGTGCAGCCGTTAGCATACAGGTGGGGGAACTCCTCCTCCACTGAGCGGCGGGATAAACTGCGCAGAGACCTGCAGAGGGACAGGGAGGGAGAGGTTTTCTTTTATGAATGCAGCAGCATAGTAAAACTACCAGTTGATGCAATAATGTTGTCTCTTCTGACTGACATCAATGTATGAAGCTGTTGAAAAAAGGTTTCCATGGACAGCTCCCGACTGTGTCCAACATAAAGTCAGTTCATTCCAATGGAATCACTGCTCACTGGGTTAACGTGCAAAAGAATGTGCACAAATCTTTCACTTGACGGTGTGATCACAGACTCAGAATATCTGAAAGATATTTGACACACACTGGCCCACACTGACCAGCACCAGCATGCTGCCTGGCTCATTAAGCTGTTAACGGTCGCTCACCAGTCACTGTAGCTAAGCGCAGTTAAAACCCTGCTGCTGGGAACGGACCATCAGTTACTAACGAAAAGATTAAGGTCATCTTTTCTGATTAAAATAATTAACATTTGTTGTTATTAAACCTACTATTTCTGTCCTTTCACGGGCGGGTAGTGATGACAGGTGTTAGACAGCAGATAAGCACAACACCATGCCTGCACTCTCTCTCTCTCTCTCTCACTGTCAAGCTCTGTCTGTCCATGTCTAACTCTCACCTCCATGTCCGTCTTCACACAAGGAGTGAGGATATTAATGACAGCTGGGTAATTATTACATAATGGCTGCTTAGAGGCCTCGAAAGCGGCGCTGCACTGATTATATAACAGAAGGATGAGGGGATAGATGCTGCTGATTGGACTGAGCAGGCAATCTGCGATTGGTTGAGGTAAGCACAGACGTTGCCTCTGCTTAAGCTGGAGAAGGTTAGCAATCAGTGGCTTGGGGGGGAGGTCGGACGGACTTAAATAGATTTAACCTGTGTTCTTAACCCGATGTGTGCACCCATCCTTAGACTGAATAAGCGTAGTGACTGGCTGAAAGGATTGTGGGGAAACCGGGCCACTGAGTGACACAAGCAAGGAGTCCATCCAAATGTCAAGTCAGCTTCACCATGAGTGAACTCTGGAAACGGCACTCAGATGGCTAGATGTTAATGAACAGGCTGCTCAGCATCAGTGGTCACACAGAGGCAGCAGCGTTCATTAAACTTTAACATATTAACACATATAATCAGTTCCATATATTAACACAGCATATGGAGAATTTGGATTCTTTTTATTTCACATATTTTTTTGGAAATGTCCTGACTTTTCAACTTTTTATTTTATTTTATAGCTGTTGATTCTGAATCGGATGATCAAATACACATCTACAAAATATTCCTATCAGCCTCAGCTGTACTTAACATATAACAATAAACTAAGACTGTGAAAATGGCAGACATTACACATGCTAACCAGGGGAGAAGTAACTGATAACTTTTTACAAAGTGTCACTGAGTGATTTGGGGCTCGGGGAGTATCCATGTACAGATCTGTCATTATTGCTCGATTGTAACTCACATACTGATTCTGACAGTTTCTTCAGTTGCTCGACAGACAAACACAGACTCACTTATAGACTTGGCTTTTGTGCCCATGACTCTTTGGAGTGCTGTGGAAACCTATAGTGTACACAGGAATGTGGGCCATCTTCTTTGAGGGAATCTTCATCTGCAGCACAGGAAGGAGAGGAGAACGGTGAGATGGAGGAAAGAAGAGGGACTTGATAGCAAAATATTTTTATACAAATACTTATACAGTCTCCAAGTACAACTAATAGATTCAAATACACAGACACTACGGACTTACACACTTACACACCACATAACCACGATCATTAGCTGTCACACAAATCACACAGTCAAAAATGAACACGTAACCAAAACAATAAAGAATCAATACAAAGAAATCTTACACAACACAGATGAGTCACAACACCCCAACAAACAACAGCACTACAAAAATAAAAAAGCAAACACAAAATACTCAGTAAATCCAAACAGCCTAAATCTCAAACCTACAGAGCACAGAACCACACATCCAACACGGCCTGGGACTGAGGCAATGGATCAAAACCAACAAAAGAACAACAGAAAAAGACGTCAACACAAATACCAGCCACTTCACGTGACGGCATACTTGACAAACTGAAATAATGTTAACAAGTGGTACAATATCAAAATGTGAATCGGCTCTTGGTATTGTTTTAGAAAGCAATATAAAGTCTAAAAAGCACAGAACCATCCACTCCAAACTAAAGCAGAGTGTTTGAACTGAATGAAGTGCTGTCAGTAAACACACACTGGACGTTCTGAAAGTTACCTTTGCACTGCAGGAACCACAGACAGATCTGTAGGACAAACAACAATCTGTCAGTACAACTGCAGTCCTGAATGTCAAACAGGTCAGAAGAAGATGTGGGGATTAACTGGGCTTTAAGAAAGATTCAAGAAGGCACAGCGAAGTCTCTGCGTTCACATTATTCAGCGAGTACATGAACTTACCAACACACAGATAGCCGACTGTAGAAATATTTTGGCTGAATTTGACATGTAACATGTTGGATTAGAATTATGACTGCACATTATTTGGTGTAAAGTGAGAGACAGTTTACATGAGAAAATAAAACTTCAAACAAATTAATAATGAATCAGTCAGTTTCTGCCTTCATTGCAATCATCTCCTTAAAATATCCTGATGTTTTTGAGTAGTTTCAGTTTACTTTTTTTTTTTTAAAGCACATTAAAGTGTATTCAGCATCATCTTCAGCACCACGGACAGCTGAAGCTCATGTGCCTGCACACCCAAGTGCTGCTTTGGCTGAAAAGAGTGTTTTTTTTGTGAATATGGGATTTCCATTTCAAACTGGAGGGAGTAACATACCTCACATAAAAAAACATTTGAACATTTATATTTCAACAGACTTCTTATTGTGGATTATACATTTCAGATGCCAAACAGGTGAGATTAAAGGTTTCTTTGATACCTTTTACACAGTAAGCAGGTAGACGGCCATGAGAAGAGAGGGAATTTCACTTTGCAGCAGCAGCAAACCTGAGAAACACACACACGCACAGACACACACAGACACACACACAGTTACTGAATCATTTACTGTAAACAGAGCACAGTGAGAAAAAGCAGTGAGGGGAGTTCCACTCTGTTACCTTTCCTCTCTTCAGGTTATTGTAGAGCTCTTTGCTCTGAAGAAACTTCTCCATCTCTGCTTTGACCAGCACTCGGCGCACATTAATGACCTCATCCACTGTCAAGGCGAGACTCTCCACAGGGTGGCTAAACTCCTCCTGAAACAACCCACAGCAAAAGACAGGAGATCAATCACTTATTTACATCAAGAGCACTTAGCAGTTTACTGTATGGTGAGAAATGCACTGAGAGTTCAAAGTGATACATGGAAGAGAAATATCTCAAACTACCTTAAAACAAAGCACTTTAAGCAGCTCTAGTTTATCTGTACTCCACAAGCTCATGCTCTTAATACTAATACTAGTTATATGTTAATAAAGTTAAACATGTCCATTGCAATACAAACAACACAAAGCCATGCTATGAGTCCTGCCTTTGTGAAGAAGCTTTTATTGTTTAGTTCTTTGTAGTAGAAGTAGGTAGCTTATTCAAATATTCACTAAAACTGTCACTATGCCCTACATGAGACAGATAGTCTGTGATAAAATAAGACTCCTCTGGTTCCACCTGCTGCCTCTAATCTCATTGGACAAGAATCCACCACACCTGAATCAAAACAACCAATCAGAACAGAGTATCTGACAGAGGATGGCTGCTCCTGTACAGGCTGCACTCCACTGAGAAAGCGGACAAACAACAACCGAAGTAAAAAAAAAAAGGCAAAAACGCCACTTTACATAAGAGCTAAGTAAATAAAAGAAAAGCAATGAAGAAAAGTGAGATAAAAAGAGAGAATTAGACAAAGCTTTGGCGAAAACTGCTTTGGAGGCGAGCTGGAGCTCATTGTAGAGAGAGGGGAAGAGACTGGGAATGTTCATCTTTTAAAATAAGAGCACCCTCTCCTGATCTTACAGGCTGGCGCAGTGTTGGAGAGGCCTTGCTCCAAGATAATATAGCTCTTCTGTGTGGGTGGCTCTGGTGAAGGTGAGGGTTTTTGTGGAAGAACTGTTAATAATGACCATTAAAGTTACCTTTATAAATAAATATAAATATCTTTGATAACGACTGACTATAATATGAAAGGTGTCACTTGTAGTAATTTACCATATAGCAGCTGAACAGTGAAAGATCACCTCCAG